>DWDU01000415.1:0-19418 GCA_018245575.1 Jemadia suekentonmiller | reverse complement strand
GTAGTGCCCGACCCGGGAATCGAACCCAGGACCTCCCGATCGGCAGTCGCACTTGCAACCAACACGACCAACGAGGCGTTACCAACGATTGTGTTAATCACGCAAATGTTTATTCTGTGCGGGAAGAGAACTCACGACCGCCTGTATGAGCGGTCGGGTTCGCGAGCCACTGGACCGACGGCTCTGAAATGTGTGCACACCACACCCGATACACATTGGCGCTGAATCAGTGTGTTTAGCGTGTCGGGTCGGGCGTCCGTCGGGCGGTTAATTAACGTGTTGGTAGTGGGCACTGCACCGCGGCTGGAGGTGGCCTCGGGTGAAATACTAGTACGTTCGCGCCTCGTGTGACCTGATTCGTGGTCGCGGCCGTGCGTGGCCGCAGACATTCGCCCGATCGCCTTTGATTCGCTCGTCTTACGAATACCACTTGTCACGCACCAATGTCGCCGTTGTTATTCTCTTAAGGTTATCTTCTTCTCACCACCTGTTCCATAGTGGGACGCAAACGTAACTGGTGACCCATGGGAGTGTATTACAGTCCTCTGTCTAACCATTCGGGGACTGCAGGCGTGATGTTACGTTATCTTGTCGTAGTACAATTGGTCCGTGGATCTAGTCGTCTAGATCGCGGGTACAATTCCCTCCCAGGACCAAACATTTCTATCATGAGCACAAATATTTTTGCCGTATCTGTGTGTAAAAGAAAAATCTATATAAATATAATATTTATAAGTATACATTGAGATCATATGGCCGTGTCTGGAGGTGCCCCAATATGTTTATTTATTTATCTATAATACAAATGTTTGTGTATGACCATATTAAAAACTTGCTCTAGTATTGTAGGAAGAAACTGTCTGTTCATTTTTTCTAGATCCGTAATCGTAATCTTATAATTGTAATTCTTTCGATTGAACGTTGCTATGTGCGTCTGTTGAAGCTTATAAACGAGTAATTCATATCATACGGCCATATCATTCAACATCGCAAGGTTTTCCTCGCGCGGTTATCGACGTTATCTTTCATATCTTTTAATGTCCGACGGCTATTCGGCTGTGTTGGTATTGGTGTTTTGGAATTTCAAAACTCGTCCGTGTGACGTATCTCATGTAGATAATCCGGCTCTTATCACCAGGCGCCTCAGTCGCAGAGTCGCGGCTTTAGTATCTATGCTGTTTATGAGGTCGCGGCTTGTGGTAATCCACAGGATTGTGTCGCATTGTCATAAGACATTGCGTTTAATATGCATACTTGTCATGCTTATACGTTAATTGAATGTTTAGAATTTGCTTTAGAGCAGGGTTTTAACGGGATTGGTACCAGACAAATTGACTTTTTAGTATTTAAATTTGTTTTGGTTTGCTTTGGCCCGTGCGTCTTATTAGAGACGATTTATAACACATATATTTTATAATATATATAAGAGATGAACTCTTTCTGTTACTGGATGTACAATTAGCTATATAAATAAGTACATAGGTAAGTATACTTAAAAAATATATGTAAGTTAGTGTACGTGTTAGCGATTTGATGTTCATAATAATAGGCTTTGCTTAGTTTGGGCACAGCCGATGTATGACTTGTCTCATATTAATAATAATAATATTCTTTATTGTACACCAATAAAACTTTACGAAAAAGAAAAATTTTAAAGTAAAAATATAGGTACTATAGGCGGCCTAATATCTAACTAGCGATCTCTTGCAGACGACCTTCTGACTGACCTTTTGACACACATATATAGCGAATAACTGGGACGAATTGAAACGTGAAGAGTAGACAAGAAGGAAATGAGAGGGTTAAAGGCTTAGATAATACTTTAACGCGTAATGCCAATGAAATATTCTTCAATTGTCGTTCGACGAATATTCTGATGTGGTAAATAGATAAGGCTACACAATATGTCTTATCACACTTAGGTACTCACCATTCCCGTGCTCTTCCCTCGGCCCCCAAATCCTCGATAAGCTATCGCCCTCGCTTAGTCTCCGCGCAAACGATTGTTCTCTATGCTGTACACACATGTAGGTAATCAGCTGTTTTATTATCCCACGGCTTAACATCTTGTCGGAATTAAGCTGATCACCAAGAAACTATGCTCTAGAAAGTTATTATGAGTCGTATGTAAATTGAGTTGTTCTAGAGAGTTCTTTTTCATTTTTCAGTTACATGTGTTTGTTTATGAATTCAATTCCTTTTTTTCTGTACAAGCATTTCATATTCGAAACGCCCCCACCCGATATTGGGATATTGTTGGAATTAATTTAGTTTTAGTATCATTTTGTCGTGCAAAAAGTGTTGTAATGAACCAATTTTGAATAAATGAAATTTGACTTTGACTCTGTTAAATGACACCTATGATTCAGATTTACGCGAATGTTGTATGTGTGAATGTTTTTCGTGCTTGTGTGTCTGTGCGTTACGCTTTCGCGACCAGAGCGCTGAACCGATTTTGATGAAATTTCGAAATGGTGATTGTTTCAAGTCCGAGGAAGAACGAATGAGGTTGTTTTTTTTTTAACCAACCAAGCGTTGGTCTCAACTGGTCTCATTTTAAAATGAGAAGGGCTAAAGGCTAGAAATCGCGTGAATGAATTAGTCCACGTACAACATATCCATGTCTATATATGATGTTTTAAATTTAATTTTGTGTATTTTTGTTTTGACATGTATCTGAGTTAGTTAGTGTAATTGGACCTGATGTCCGTTCTGGCTAACTATAAATAAATAAATAAAAATAAATAAATTACGTACATTACACAATATTACACTGTTTAGTCGAACTACAACATTATGTCTGTATTTTCCTGAGGGCTAGGAAGGAGAGAGTGGTACTTCCCACCATGGAATAGATGGTTAGCCTACTGTCATTGACACCAAGCTACTACCGGATAAAAACTGGTAAAATGACACCCATAAAAATAGTATTACACAAGCGTAGCGATGGTATGATTACCATTCTCAGACAGAAAAAAAATGCTTTTGTACAAAACTGCATTTCTCCTAGACCGATAACTAAAGCTGTCAACAGCTAGAACAGGACGCTGTTTGAGACAGCTTTCTATCTTTTTGCAGAATAATCGGCTACAGGTTCATTGAATAAAATAAGTATTTCCATGGAAGAAGGACGTACTTGATAGTAAACTGGTGCCAAAATATTTTCTGATTTAAAAGCATATAACGTAGTTATAATGTAAGATATTTGCCTTAAGTATGTGTAAACAAGGAATCCGATTACTATAGACATAAAGAATTTTATAGAAATGTAAATTTAAATAAAAATAATGCAATAGAAGTAAAAATAGGAAATATGAAACATATAAAAGGAATGTCAAAAGTCTAAACAAAGGAAAAAAGGAAGGTGAAATGATTGGGTATAGAGCGGAGAAAAAAATATTTGTATCATTTAAAGAAGAGAGGTTTCCATTTATGAATCTTGATTATTTGGTTCTTTCATAGATTCAGTGATTTTGCTTTTATCGAAATAATCCAGTTATTGCAGATAAAGGTTTTGTTACAAGAACGCCAAACGTACCTATTCTGATAATATGTAAGTTACGAATTATGTAACGTCAGAAAACACCAAAAGGACTCCTGCCAGGCAACTGTCGCGCACGCTACGTTCTTGTACGCAAAAGATATTTTCTTTTATCTTTTTTCATTTTGAGCGAACGGGACAAAACAACATCTCGCTACCTTTTTCCTTTTTCGTCTGCCTGTTACATAACATTTGTTTATCCTCCGCCTGCCTCCAAATTAGAAATTCTTTTGTCCTGCGCAGCTTTAATTGTAACAAGTAACGGACAATGGAGCACCGTGAAAGACCTGCTCGTATCATTTACAGTGCTTAGACGTACAATTTATGTGAAATTAAAAACTTACTGTAATTAAACGTGCGATGTGTATTCATTCATAGTTCATTTGATGACTTAGTCGTAATAGCGTAATTGTCGGTTACGAATACGTCAATTATCCTGAATGTATGTAGTTAAGTTATAAGCTGCGTATAGCAGTAGACACCAATAGTGTTTGTGTGTTCAACCAATTGAGCGTTCCTCGGGATTACAAAGGTCACCCATTTCAGGCTGTTCGGCCCGCAGCGAGTGCGTAATTAACGTCAATGTATCTAGGATCTTCTGCACGTCACATTGTGCGTACTTCAGTCGGATTTTGTGCTGAGGGAATCTGCATGTTATTTTCTTGCAATTTTTTTTGTTAGTTGCAAATTCGTAGTCGTGAAATTTAGTATCGTGAACTTTAGAAAGTATCTGTTGTTATACAGTCCGCAAAAGTGTTGAAAAATAAAACTTGCTGAAAAATAACTTACAAAAACTGACCTCTACGCATTTTAATGTTATTATTACCAAGAGAGATTTACTCTCAAACCACTCGCGTTCCTCATAACTGCGGGGAGCCGTATAATAAAAAATGCCTGCAGGATTTAATATAATTTACGTGTAGAAAAAACCTGAATGCGATAAAATGCACTTTAGCAACGCCGGTTGAGAAAGCCCGCTTCCTGCGAAACCGGCAGAACTCGACTTCGCACCTAACATTGCCATAACCCGCAGCGAACTTGTAATATTTGCTTTTTATTTGCGAATCAGCATAAATTTGCCCTTATCCACGAATTATCCCTTATCCAAGTGTTCGGAATAGACTAGGAAACAGCTAACGTTAGTTTAGCCTTTGCTGATATAAATTGCTGGGCGGCATCAATTCTATCGGTACCGTTACATCATATGCGAAGTGATTTTCTGTCTTGCGTAAAACAAATGCACTTCAGTGTATAAGTGAACAAAATAAAAACGTGAACTTTTTCAGTATCTTCTTCCTTGTGTGCCCTTTTAGTTTCCTTTGTATACCGTACGTGAACCACTGCTATGTCCTATTCCATTATTTTTTGGCTTTTATACACATTTTATTTGTCTGTTTTTGCCAGTGCTGCCTTTACTAAGTGACTGGTAGTCTAGATGTATGCCCGGTGTATAGAAATAGACCCAGCCCCTATTCCATGATGGGACTAAAGCGTTACTGGTTAAACCTGGGAGTGTACTAGACACCTCTTGGTACCTCTTCGGGAATTAGAGACGCGATGTTACGTTTGTTAAGTCTCTTGTTGCTCACGATTCTTCGTAACACCGTCTATCTGGAATTAAATGTACATATATATTGTTAAATATGACTTCTTAAAACTGCAATATTTATGAGATTATTAAATGTATAATACCTACCTACAATAGTGAATATACATAGTTTTGTAAATTAATATCACAATTCACGCACATCAAAGACTTGAAAATAGTCAGAACTTTTAAAACTTGTCCAATATGGCCGGGTAACGGGTGGATGGTTTTCAGTTAAGCAAAGTTGGTAGCGGGATTAGTCGCCCAGGCCCTTTGAGGCGCAGTGAACCGTGGCGTCCCTGCCGCCAACCGTGTTACACGGAATTACTACAAAATCACTCTTTTTTAATGCTAAACAATGTTCCAAGCGCTTTCTCTTTTAAAGAAGATAATATACCCAACGCTTTGCTCTTTTTATTTTACTGTGGCCAATGACTCGAGAAATATCATATCAGTGTTCCGCGCTCTGAAGTAAAATTTACTACATCTACTATATATTTCCTTTCTGCTTTTTCATTATAACTTTTCATAAAAGTAATTCCTATCATACAAGTCACGGTATGTTACAGTGTTTGATCGGTTTCAATAATTGTGCAATTAGGCGAGGCTGATCGTTCATGATAATTGTATGATCGCTCAGAAAGGTTGCGTGTTCCAATGAAGTTCAAAGATTAAGCGTAGATAAAAGGTAGTGAATATACAACGGCGCACTGGCGGTGCCGCGCTTTCTACACACCTTTAATGTTCTAATGGGTTAAGATACTAAACGTCATCGTAACCGTTAAAGCGCGTGATCGAGGCGAAGCTTATCAGCAGTTAAGCGCGCCTATAAACGCGGTCGGTAATTTATGCGATTTCATTAAACCCTATCCATCCTACAGCGAGAGCGTCCCGACGAGGGCGGGACGTTTTTTTCGCGTGGAGTTTCGCATCCATAATAAATGAGCGGCCGGCCGCAGCATTAGGCTGGCGTTTTCGCCAGCTATTTCCAGCTGTTTTTTTTTCTTGGGGGAGGAGCGGTAAGGAGCGGGCGACTCCGGCCATTAATTCAGCCGTGTAATGACGCGACGCTTTGATGGACGAGAATTGCGAGTTCTGCAATTACATGGTGAAATATTCAGCAAAGACGTCTTGGCCTGGGCGCTCGCCTTAACTACCGCGCTTTTCTTTTCTTTGTCCGCCGCCCCCGCTCCTCGCTCCAAGGGACTTCACTTCATTCAAGATGGCATCATATCGACATTTTTTGTCAACATACTGCGTGCCGTTACAGCGGCTTCCGTTCTCATCCGGTTTCGTCAGAGATTTTTCGTTCCCGGCAGCGCTACAAGTTCGCGTTTGACGGCCTCCACGTGTACCCGATTTTGCGTCAGATATAGGTATTAGCAAAGCGCGCACATTTTAATTTTCTCAATTATGAAATGTTCCTTTAAACTTTCAACTCATTTGCACAGTGTAACACGTGTAAGGACGGACCTTATGAAATACTGTAGTAGAAAAAAATATTACTCTGTCAAGGTGTAGGTAACTTTATGTATATATGTATAATGGCTTAGTATGACCTAACAGATTGAAATTAACGCCTTTGCCGAGGTCGTTCCTACACGTGATATAGTCATCGACCGCATGCGTCACCCAGTAGCGATCACAAGGTACGCTGACGGGCGAGAGATTGAGGAGTGGAGCGTGGTGCAGGTGATCAACGGTGGGCCCGCGGGCGGCGCGGGCGGCGCGGTGGGCGGTGCGGCGGGGAACGCGGCGGGAGCACGTGGCGAGGGCCGACGTCGCGGAGCCTCCTCCCCAGCGCGCGCGGCGCCCGAGAAACGACGTTGGCCCGCACAACCATACCTTGATGATGAGGTCGCCGCCAGACCACCCTCCTCCGACGACGACGATACCAAGGTACGCCATTTAACACCCATAGTCTCCATGCGGTGTGAACTAACCTTATTTCGTTGTGTGGGACTGTAATTAAGTACTGGCGGATCATATATCCAACTACCTGCATTTCAAATAACTCGAATATACCGTGTAAACATATGTCGTATCGTAACATCCAAGTCTTTAATTCATACGTACGTTTGTATTTTCGTCGTCTTATTGCGTTTGCGTTCGCTGCAAATAGCGTATTATTTTAAGGGAGTCGGATCCGACCAAAAGGCCTCATGTTTTCCATTGGCACTATGTGTAACTTGCAACTTGGCGTTACAGGTGGAGACGCCGGTGCGATTCCGCACGTCGCCGCCGCTAGAGGCACTAAAACCGCGGCGCGCGGGCGAGTGCCAGTGCGCGGGCCGCGCGCCCGCCTCGCCGCGCCGCCGCCGCGTGCCGCTGCCGCCGCCGCGCCGCCACCGCCCCGCACTCGACTTTGATAAGATGCAGCAGGTAATTATGCAACAGAATGTTCCATTATGTAACAGAAGGTCATGGACCCCATTCTGTTACGCAATAGCATTCTACGTTGCGATGCTGAATATTGCATTGTTTAATGATACTTTTTAGTACTTTGAAAATGACAGAGCACGTACACCCGTTTTTATACACACGTATCGACGTCAAAAATCATCTCTGCCACATGTTAAAAATTCCGAGATATTATTACTGTTTACGAAAAATTCCTATTTAATCATCCGACAAATGGAAAATAAAAGGGCTTTTTATAGTGCACAAGTACTGTTGGCGGTGTTGCCCTCCAGTTAGGAGTACATATATTCGAATTCGTCACGTGCGCCGGCAGCCAGGCCGAGCCGTGCCGGCGCATAATCAGCTGTGCACATGTGCGCGTTCCCACGCCACACACATGGCCGCCGTAGCGGGGTCCAACATGTGACGGCGGGAAATTCGTATATATAGCTCATATGACTCCTGGCAGATCAGTTTTATCCAGCCATTTTATAACACAGCCCTTGTCACCTTTTTTTGACGTATATCAGACCAATTATTTAGCGTCATTTTATTCTCATACCGCAGCTAAGTTCTGCATTGGCCACTTTTTCTTTTGGTTTTGTATACGTAAATTGTGAATGAATGAATTACAGTTTTCATGGTCTATTACACACGTAGTGTAAATAGGAACATTTCTTATGTTGGCCACACGCGTTGCGATATATTGGCATTGGTTTAGACTTGCACAAGTATGTATACATTCACGACATGACCACAGAGGACTCAATTAAGCTTCAATGATATATGTCTATGAATATGAAGCTCAAACGTGTCCTATTATAACGTGTTTAATGCACTACATTGTAACTACTTCTTGGATCGATCGTACATAATTACAAACTTGACATTTTCCATGAAATGCTATTTGTACAGAAATCGCCGGTGCTGGTAAACTGTATCAATTTCTGCCGCAAAAGTTTTATAGCAACTATTTTACGTTAGTAGTGCTGAAGTACCTACTGCTGTATTATATCATGCACGTGGTTTGTGAACAAATTACCGATTACATCACAAGAATCCCACTCAGATCCATTTGTATTATCACACACGGAATCTTTGAACTTTTTGTAAATCGGTATCAATATTAATGGTTGATCTAAAAATAAACTGATAAAACGTGTGTTGTTTTAACATTCAGATAAGCAACGAAAAATACGATTTATTTAAGAGTAGATATCGTTGTTATTTACTTAATACGTTCCGTTCGGGACAAGATTACTGTGTAACGGATTTAATATTGTTGACTTGACCTTAGGTACGTCTAACTGGATTCATCCGGTTATGTCCGGTTCAGCAATTTATGGTGACTCAGAATGTTATACAATAATAAAATAGTTGCCTTAACTAAAATTTGGCAGCCCTATTTCATATTCACCTTCGCGGGCATGAAACTGTTATCAGAGCGACACTTATCGCGCAGGGTTAGTGACCTTTAGCATGCGGGTGACTTGCATATGCGTACTAAAAAGCCAAGAAAATGAATAATATATGTATATTCAGGTCGTTTAGTCAGTTGCCTTGTTTTTTTTACAAACATTGGTTTTGTAGAATTTTTTTTATATTCATATTTTTAGATCCCTATGTGTTATATGTTGTTGGACGAAATAACATATTTCTGACTGTTTCTTATGATGATGGAATAAAATTTGGGAACCGCTGAATGGTTTTACTTGTAAAGAGCATCACGTAAAATGAAATACATCTCAAATTTCTATACTTTTCCATATTTTCTGAATATTACTTCTCACACCCGTGCCCTCTCAATTCAATAAAAAAATGTGTCAACAATTCGTTAAACTGGTTTTATGTAATTCATTATAAAAAAGACAGCGGTAAACAAACGTATAACAATAAACTGAATCGTAATAAAGTTAATCAAATTTCTTATCAGCGATTAATGTGATTTAAAGTGATAAAGTTTGAAAAATATTTAAAATGGAACGGATATCAGCTTAATTTTATCAGATCAATTTGATAGAATTCTCGCTACGCAAGAATGAAATTTTCGCAAACTGAAAGACCGAGGTTGTGAAAAATGTAAATATACGTTCACTTCTGAGATTCAGATTAAGATTTAGCTACTAAAATATAGGTGGTATTAATAAGAATTGAATAACTTTTCATTTACGTGTGTACTCGTAATGTTTGGAGAGTGAGGTATCTTCAGATTAAAATTTGTTATCAATCATTTCCTCTTTTGAGTTTTCTGCAGTCTCGCTTCCTATTAGTCTCAATACATTCATTTATTGAAGATGCTAGGAAAAACGGTCTCCAATTGGAATTGCTAACATCGTAAATGTTAGTACTTAACCTATGTAGTAGCTGCTTAATATCATAACTGGATAAGACATTTCCGCACGGAAAAGCTTGACTCGGTTAAATATCGTGAACCATAAGTGAGTGTCGGTCACAACATGCTTATCGAATATGCTTACGAGACCAACAAAAAAAATACGAATAAGTATCGTAACTCGAACCACTGAATAACGTACGAACGATGTGCTATCCCGATCACGTCCCGGCGTCCTGTAGGTCCTGTAGCGAGTCTCAATGGGACGGCCATTGAGTGCGCGTCAATGGGCGACATTCCTTGCGCGCGCAGACCCACACGGCGCCCCCCCTCTCCCACGTAGCCGGCCATGGAATGAAACCTGGCCGGGATCAGTTTTTGTCGCAAACCCCGTAAGTAGACAGAGGCTTGCGAATGAAAGCGTACACATTTTGTACGTGTTAAAAGAGATTTTAAGAGAAGAGTAGGTATACATATATACTTTGACGTTAATAAATAAATATAAGAATTTCTCTTAACGCATTGTGGTAACTACAACTCATTCATGTGTTTGCACTGATGGGTTGTGCGTTATTGGCGTAATGCAAAGGTGTAGACGCAGAATAGTCTAGGCGGGTCACTATTATTATATATTTTTCTTACGAAAAACTAAATTAAACTGTATCTGCTGTACATTTACACCACCTACCAACATTACTTTGGACGACCGGATCGTGGCTTATATAAAAAGATGTATTGAATGTACTGTTACAAAACTCACATTCATTAAAAACCATGATTGTTTTCGTATCGCTGAGAAGAACGAGTGTTTTGTAACGAGTTCAACTTCTGAGTATACGTGTAACTGAACGTTGTGAAAGCATTATGCGTGCGTTTTTTTTTCTATTTCGTTTTCTTATGGTTTTTATCGGCAACTAATGCGGAAAGTATAGAAATCCAGACAGATTTACCTGCGTTTGCGCTAGAACTAGGTTTTTTTAATTGAATTCTTCAACACATATAAAAAAGTATAACATGGCTGTTATTAATTCTTTTATAGGAAATTCGTAATTTTAATTGACATTCCTTAAAATCCTCATGGTTAATATTTAAAAATATTATTACTAAATTTTCCTCGTTAACCTATAAACTATAAACCTCATTGTTCGCGTGGCTGCGAACATGACTGCCGATCGAGAGGTCCTGTGTTCAAATCCCGTAGCAGGTACCATTGGTTTTTTTCTAACGTAGGAGTGTACGTACTGCACTCCTCTGCCTACCTCTTCAGGGATTACAACGTGATATTACGTTATTAAATTAATCTTTAACGAAAACGATCAAGGTCACTAAAATTATCATATCTCGTGCGATTATAATAGCCCTTGAATGGAAATGTGGTATAAACATTGATACCGACGTGTAATCTGTTTTCCGTTTTATCGACTTAATCTCAGAATTACTTGTTTTTGTAACGCTCTCATTTATGTGTAATCACAGTTTAATAATGATATACATTTTGGTAGTCATTGGACCGTGTTAATAAATTTACAATACATATTACAAAGCGTTGCCAATAGATTTGGGCATTGATTCTTTACCAGGGCGTCCGGACCAATGAGGGTTATGTTTATTATTAAAGGAGGATTCGCAATCTGTTTAAAATATAGAATCAGCTAACAAAGGATTCGGTTATTAATGGAATTCATTTGATTGTTGGGTCATAATGTTAAATAAGTATTACATAAAAACAACGTAAAAACCTAAACTTACAAAAAAAACAAGTTTATCTAGTACAAATATATGAATTCGACATAATATCATACCTGTAATCCCCCAAAAGATAGGCAATATGTTTATATATATCGAAAAAATTATGCAACTACGATGAATGGAACAAATTATGCAATGTGCAATTTGGACAATAAAATATTTCTACTAATCGGCCACGGCTTCTCAGTGGTTGTACAAATGCTGGTAATGTGTCTGTTTGTGCGCAGCTGAAGGTGGGCGGCGGCGGCGTGCGCTCGTGGCGCGCTGTGGGCGGCGCGCACGGCGGCGAGCTGTCCGTCTTCTGCTGGTGATGCCGCAGGTAGCTCTACCTCGCCAATACTACATGCCTTACAACCAGACAAATGCACAGATCACTCTAGTCTAGCCCTCCAAGGGGGACGATACGTCTGTTACAATTCTCATAGTAAGAGTTGGGAGAATTTAAACATTTCAACTTTGTTTATTACTTCACCTGTTTATTGATACAATCTATCTGCCATTTGTGAAAGTCTTGCTTTTTTGTTCGGACGAAACTTGTATTTAGTTATTCCAAAACCGGTATCTGCTAGTTGCAGTGAACCCGACCGGATTCGATTATTCTCAAATTACAAAATCCGATGATTTTTAACGAAATTATGTTTTCGCTTCCAGGATGCCGGAGCCGGCGGAGGCGCGGTCGCGAGCGGTGCACTCCCCGAGCTGTTGTACTTACGTCCTCGCTTTACTACTCGTATCTATGTGTTGTAGTGACGCTTGTCCCGAGCGCCCCCGGCCCGCGCCCCGCGCCCCTCGAGCCGGGCGCGCATTCGGCTCGGAGCGGACCATCTGAGTCAAAAGCAGTTTTAAACATCACAGCTTTAAAATTGAAATTTTTGAACGGAATCACATCGGTCGTTCCGATCGGGTCAATCAGGTAGTTCCAAACCGATGAGTGTTGCACGAGCCGTCCTCTTTTCTACATAGATCTCGCAATGCCGTGTCGGGCCACGGGCTCCGCCGTCACCCCGTCGGATTCCTCGTAGTGTAACAAAGTGGGATCACGCGCAGTGGTCCCGGCGGCGCGGCTGGCGGTTGGGATCCGCGGGAGAGGGATCGAAGTTTTTAAAATTTTGGAATCCGAGCACTCGCAATTATTGGACACGTTTATGCTCGTCCGCCGCAGTCGCTGCAGCGTTAGAGTTCCTTTGCACTCAAATAATGATCAAAGTACAAACTTACAAGTACGATATAATCGCGCAGCTGCGCACGCGATGCGTAGGTTTTTGGAGTATATACCTATTTACCTATTTTGAATACCGTTTTTATTACCTTGTTTCATAGAGTCTAATAACTGTAATACCTAATAGTCAGTCTATTTAATTAGCTACGGTATATTACTGACTTGTCGGACCGTGGACGAGTACCTGCTGGCGAAGAACGATCTTATTGCTCGGCCGAAGGGCAACAGACGGTGTGCGTCGCGGATGTAACTGCGTAAACTCGCCGATGGCGCTGCGGGCGCGCGCGCGTCCCGCGAGCGTCCGTAGCGGCCGAGCGCGCCGCCGCGGTGACGTCACTCCACGGCAACATAAGTGATCTCATTGTGTTAAGACGATGCCATCGACATACGTTTAATATTTATGCATTAAAGTGTGATTTTTGTTTGGTTGTATAGGCTTAAATGTTGATAAAATTACCAAAATAATTATTGTAATGTTTATAATTTTCTTGTGCGAAGATGTCGTCTGTTTGGAGACTATTCGGAGACTTGTGAAGCGTGACTCCGCCCGCTCTGTCTGCGTATTTTTTTTTAATAATTGGAGATATTTCTAATGCTTACAGAATATTTAAGGGAGGAGTTTAACATTTTGACGTTTATCGTTGTACCAATCAGAAAAACCATTGTTATTACTTATACTGTGACTGTGGTGTGGCGAAATTATAAGGTATAACGCAACATTTTGCCTACATTTTTAACACACCTTGGCGAAAAGGTGGTTAAAAATACAGTTAATTACAACGTAGAAGTAACATATATTGATTGAGGATAGTTATTTGTTTTAGATAACAAAGTAAAATATTGTTGTAGATGCAGTAGAGTGGGGCGGAGTCGCCGGATGACCGGTATTTTAAAGGGATGTGAACGTTAAATTGGACAGTCTCGTTTCTATGGCACGAAACGTTGATTTATGTAGGGCCATCGACGAGTGACTAGTTTATTTTGACAAAATTATATCGTCGTATCGACACTTGCGGGCGACGGATTCACCGGTGAAGTGCCGCCGTCGCACGGGACTCGGAAATAAACCGGGGAAAATTACATTTGCTTTGGTACGCGGCGAGCGTGTTAATTTCTAAGGCGAAATTAGTTTGTAAAAGAAAGTAATTTTTGGAAGGATTTTAGCTCCGCGCGGTTGTCTAATTTTTTATTGTTCGAAAAGACGACCGTCGGCGTGGCGGCGATGGGGAGGGAGAATTTTTCACAGAATTGTTTTTGGTTTAAAGCACGGAGCGATTTTCGCCATCGATGGAGATTGCTTCGGATCTCAGTGTGCCGAGTTTGTTTTTATTCATTAATTTTTATTCGCTTTTTACATATGTATAAAAATAAAGAAGTCTCGTAGAGGGAGAACGATTTGAAGCATATAAAAATATACGAGGAGCGGCCGAGGGCGGCTCCGAGCGCGGGCTCCGGCGCGCTGCGGCGGCGCGGCCGACTACTGCGGGCTACACGTTCCGCTCGTCGCGTTGTGTTGTAAACGAAAAAGAAAAAAATAAATAAACATAATAAAAATGTGGTGCGAGTGGATTCAGTGAATTTAACGATAAAGACATTTAACAAATTTTCAAATTAATACGATAAAAGTACTAAGACTTTTTTTTAAATCGCTTCGATAAAGATCGTATGTACATAGTGTTAAGTTACGTAGAGTTTAAGTGCAGTCTTAGATGTAGTAGGGATATCGAATTGTGCGGCGCCAGTGGGCTCCCGCTGTTGCGCTCAGTGCTGCCCACCCCGACTTGTATCGTCTGGATATTGTAACTGAACATCATTTAACGTGATATTTTGAGTTTCCGAACGTGACACGAGCGCCCCCTGACGTATATTGGAAAGAACACAAGCTCATAGCTGTCAAGACGTTACGCCAAATGAAACCGAAATGTCATATTCAATGATCTAATTACGAATGTTACATAAATTATTTGTATCTGCTTCCTTTCGCCAAGTCCAGTGGAGTACAACTAAACACTAAATCGCATGAAGTGCCGCTGTTATTACATACATATTCCAAGAAATAATATGCAACTTGCGTGCAACGAATTTTCGACATATCAATACCGTTTACGAAAATTTACTATTAAGAAACATGTCTAACGCATTGGCAATACTACTTTTACGAACTAATATAGTTTTACTTTCGTGACATTGCTTCGACACATTTTTGTTGACACTGAAATATCCGACCCAATGTTTGCAAACCTTAAAAACGTATAGAAAAATCATTGTATATCATGTTTAGATGTACCTGCAGCTTGCATATTATACATTTGCAAACGCAGCAGCGCCATGTGTCTAGTTGTACTCGCGGCGGCTCGCGCCGGGGCGGCCAGCTCGCAGCGGTGCACGTTGCAACAATCAGTGGTGATATTTTACAAGATAATTTATATTATGTTTTTATATATTGAATTAACAAGCGTAATAAAGAGTGAGCAATGGCACATCTTATATTGTTGTTTTATTTTTTGTCGCACCAAATATATATATGGATGGGTTTTAAATCTTGAAACGGTAACAAACGAAGTGTTAGTGTAATACGACAAATTTGTAGGATTCATAGTTTTTAGAACAACCAAAAAAATGCGATTAAAGACCTTCATAGATCGATAGTCGATTCAATCAGATATATTTACCGCTTCAAGACTTAGTGTCTGCATGCCAAATGCAGACCGCTCTGAAAATCAGACATATTACCTCCCGATGACGTCTTATGTGTTTCTTAAATTATTTCTTAGAAGGTAGTCAAAACACAATCATCATTTAATGTAATTTATTTAAAGAATATACATTAATAGTATACTTCGTCACGTTCTTCGTTAAATTACACTTACAAATTTATCCTTTGACAAAAGTTTGATTATAATAAAATTTGCTTTACCGAAAAAGCTTAACAGTAAGTCTTATTTAAAATTGTAAATAGGTCTTATCAATATTCTAATACAAAAATCCATAAAAATTACAATTAATAAAGACGTCCGTACGAGGGCGCCGACGTCGCCTACGACGTTTCGACGACGATCACGACACCGATCAAGTCGTGGTGCGCGCGAGCTATTTTAATTTATGCTTTAAGGTTGCAAGAACCAATTGTTATTTCATGTAAATGTACCTACTTCACTGTTTATGATAATCGCACCTCCCCCTCCCCCCCTCATTGTTATGGCAAATAGATTTTTTTTAAACATACTCCATTTACATTGCTTCGCACACAACACAATTTCTGCTAAGTCTTAATAATCAAGTCTTAACTACTAATTAATTCTGGATCACTGTAGGTCTAATAAGAAATCCGTAGTTCAGGTACGGGCTCGGCTCGCGGACTAACATTCACGCTAATCAGATCTGGACAGTGTGTCGGTAAATGTTACTGAAAATTTTCAAATCAATATGCAAAAGTATGTTTCGCACATAGCCCAATGACTGGTGACTTAGGAATTGGAACTTACAATTAAATTTCACTTATCAGACTTTCTTTAAAAAAAACATCCACAAATCTTATCAGCTAATATCACTTAAGGTGTAAACAGACACATGTAGGCTTGTCACACTGCAGTCGAAGTAATGCGGATTATAATTTTACTTAAATATACATATATCATTAAGTTTCCAACGCCCATTACAAATATTAGTTCGTGATTAACATGTAACACAGTTATAACGACAATCTTGCGATACATTTTAATCTGCATGATATTAAAAATGGCTCACAACACCTCATAACAAATTCCTGTGTAATTTGTCAACCACGATTGTACTAACCTTGTATACTATTCTCTCATTCATTATTATTATATCTATTATCATTATATAACGTTTAGAACATTGTGTGGTTTAGGAAAAATTGAAATTTTATGAACCGAAGTGATGACAAGGACTGCCTGTTAGCAGTGGCAACAGATGCTGCTCTCCATATGTCACGAATATATTAGTAATACTACCATGTCACTCCAAACTAGACTACACATCAAACAGCAGACTGTTAGATCGTAGAACGTGGAGTTTTAATATAGTGTGCATTGTCATATGCCATAATTCTAAATTGGTCTTCAACCCGTGACGTAACAAACCTGTTTGAGGCCCGTGGCAAATTCGACGGACAGAGCCCTCCATCAAGGTAAAGAAGCTCAACCAACACGATAGTTCCTTTTAATAGATCACCACAAGGAGTAGGCACATAAAGTACTAATGTTATCAGTTGATCAATAAGCTCACCAGTTATTCCATAGTGGAACGTACACGTAACTGATACATGGCAGTGTACAACACTCCTTTGCCTACCTCTTCGGGGATAACAGGCGTGATGTTACATAATCAGTTGATTTTCTGGAAACACTCATTTTAAACATAGTACTGAACCAAATGAAAAATTTTAGTTTTCTTATACTTCGATTCTCCCGAGTTCACGGTCCCAGGGCCCCCAATGCCGAGGGCCTGTGACATTTTGCCAGTCTTTTCACCCTATTGTTACATCACTGTCGTCAACACATACATTCATTCTATAATTTACTTATAAAACCATTAAAACTACATAGGAAACATTCTGAATCAAGAAATTCTATTCTAAATTCACTTGTCCTTAGCCGTGACACTAAAGTATTTCAGCAATGTAGTGCCGTGGTCGGCAGGCCGAGGGGCGCGGTCCGCGGGCGGCGCCCCCCGCGCGGGCGAGTGCCCCCGAGCTTGCTGTGGTGTGGCTGCATTCGGTTTGTCGGTCACGTCGGAAGCTTTACACTTTTTTTCTCGAACCATTAATGTAAGCCAATTAGTTGTGTCTTGTTTTCTTTTCACTGGAGACATCAGCCTGTGATGTGGAGCGTCGCCGTCCAGGACGAAATTCGGTAAGTTTTTAGTGGGAGTGGTAAAGGTTATCACTCTGACGTTAGCCCGAGACACCTTCGAGGGCGATCGGTGTGGTCCTGCGGTGGGCGATAACGATTTTGGACTTTTAGGGGATAGAGACTTGCGATTTTTCTTGTCATAACTCTTTGTCGGAGTCTTGAAGGATGTGCTGGCTTTCGATGTCCAGCAAGCAGATTTACATCCGAAAGTCCATTCGGTAGAAACACTAGTTGCATCTGCGTCCATGAAATATTGCCTCTTGGGACTCGTTCGGTCCACGCTGACTCTATGGCGCTTTACACCGGCCGGAAGCAATTTGGGCTCTTCGATCTCGGCTATGACCGGTATATCCAACTTAAACCGTTTAACAGTCACCTCCGCGTCGTCGCTCTCCCTGGAAGCGTTCATCAAATCGCTCAGACAGCGCTTCGTCTTGCGGACGGACCCTGTCTCCTGCAGCTTGCAGCGCTTTCCACTGTACGAACCCGGAGTCGCAATCAATTTCCGCCTTAACGAGTTCGGGGTTTTGTCTAGCGCGCCCCACTCGGGCCCGCCGGCGCGGCGCTCGCGCGGCACCGGCTCGGCCTCGCCCTCGAGCTCGAGGCGCGCGTCGCGGAGCTCGCGGCCGACGCGCCAGATCTTGTGGCGCGCGTCGTCGCTGCAGGTGACGAGCTTGGTGTCGCCGCGCGCGCACCACGCCGCGCACGTCACCTCGGCCCAGTGCCCCGCCAGCTTCACCGCCGGCTCCGGGCACTTCACGTTCCACACGTACGCGTTCTTGTCGCTGCTGCCGCTCACCAGGTACATGCTGTCGGGACTGAGGCACGTTTTGATGTAGAACGTGCTGTTCTCGTGGCCGACGTACCTCTGCTCCGGCAGCGCGTTGTACGTAGATATGTTGAAACAGTATATGACGTTGTCCATGCAGCTGGCGTAAAGCCGCGTGCGAGCCTCGTCGATGATCAGGTTTGTGTAGCCGTTCTTTGTCGAGCTGCCGCAGTACGGTATCGAATGCTTGGGCAGAGGTTCTCGCTTGTAAATGTTGTAATTCTTACGCAGGTCCCACACCTTGATGTTACCGTCGCATTCCCCGCAGGATATGAGTGTGAGATCGTCCTGGAATGCCAGGCCGGTGATGCTGATAGCACGATGGGTGTCTATGCGTGGTCGCTTGCTGTGAGATCCAGGAGTCTTCGGAGTGAAGCTGGAATGGCAGTTCATAAGACAGTTGTCAGGTTTGAGCACGACGGAAGGTTGATTGTTTGCCCGAATGTCCCACACCAGTACGTGGCCATCTCTGGCGCCAGTCGCGAACACGGACGGCTCGTTGGGGCGGAACACGGCTGTTTTAACTGATCTCATGTGATGGGAGAACACGAGCACTCGTTTCGGCGAACCCTCTGCTATATCCCACAGGCTGGCTGTGTGATCACCTGTAATACAGTGGCGCAAAACATGATGCCATGTTTTATTTGACAATAGTACTATTTTCAGTAAGTAATCCTAATTCAGAACAAAACATTTACTGAAATCATTTGAATCATAGAATGTCATATATAAGTTTTGAAATTGGACATTTTTGAAAATGAACCTTAAATTTGGAATAGATTTTGGCAACCTGATGTCATAATCACAATAGAAATTATCTTTAATACATATCGTCGGGGATAGTGCAAATCCGCGTATCTGATAAATGTAGCCAATTTTGAAT
>DWDU01000414.1:0-19432 GCA_018245575.1 Jemadia suekentonmiller | reverse complement strand
AGACATGTTTACAATTATTAGTTATTCATCTGTGTAAGTCCAGTTCTGTGAACCTGTAAAATAAAATAAAATAAAATAAATAAAAATAGTCTTTGACAAACTACATCAGAGCAAATCTCTTAGAACGTTATTAAATCGGTTTCATTAGAGATGACTACGTTGACGTGAATTCACTTAGGGTCGGCACTCATCCATGTTAATGCTTCGTTGCATTATCAACCGATAAAGAGTGGCCGAATTCCCAGTGGCTCTCATCGTCGACATTTTCAATTTGTTGTAATTCCTCTTTTATATAAAATATTTATTTCAATATAATTCATATCAACAAAATTAGCTCTGTACATCATTTTTCATTGGTGATCGTGAAAAATAACAGAATTTTTTGTCTTGAATGAAATTGAATTATTACACTACAAGAATTCCAAACTGTATCTATATTGCCTTTATGGATGTTGCGTACCTACAGCTTTTGTCATAAGAATTGTATTTACTAACGTACCGTTTAATTTGTGGATATGAAATGAATCATTATTATTATTTTACAAGTTGTTTTTTCCATATACAGTGTAATATAGAATTGGGTCGAAATCGAACCCACGACTCACTGACCACTAATATAACAATCAGAGCTATGAATTTTGAAAACAAACAGTACAATTTGTGTATAGTTAACATTGTCTAAGTAAAATACGAATACATACGCGAATGTTATAAATTCTACCTGTTTTTTATTGGGCACGTCAGCCAAGTCAGCGCTGAGAAATGAGGGTACACTCTTACAAGTTCCACACTTTTGGAGTGTAGCTTTCAAAATTGAGCGGCCCAATTGGATAGAGACCCGGAAGTATAGGGTGACGTAATACGCCTCTAAGTCTGTACTTTGTAGACGTAGACCTTTGCGATGATTAAACGGAATGAAAATATTATTAACAAAAAGAAAGTACTATCACTTTTTTATTGAATAGTAAGACGCGGCTCTTGTCACAGTGTGCTGCTACCGTAAGCCAGGAATTTTTTCTACAAAGCACTAATTCTACAATCCACGGCTATGAACATTCATATCATGTCTAATGATTTTAGAGAGTACCTATTGATAACGAAACAAAGGTTGGTGTTGTAATTATGGCAACATTCACATGTTTTTTATTCACCCGAATTCAACTCTATTGAAAAAACATTACTCTTCATTGATGTTTTTATGTAAATTTGAGAAAACATAATTTCCAGATAAGCCTGTAATTTGATCTTGTAACTAAATCAGAATCCCTTATTTTATGCGTCTACTTCAGTAGGTAACAGTATTTGCAGGTTCATATAATGAATGAATGGTAAGATCATTCATTCAGTTCACCTTATTAAATATATGACAAAAATTACCACGTGAGTCAGTTGAAGGGCAGTGTATCTTCTTTGTAGTTCGATGGCTTTTTGATTTACGATCATTTCAGCAGATCCTCGCCTAACTTTTAGTTATTTATGTGGAACATTGGGGAACCTTTGGGAAAGCAGAAAAATATTTTACCGTTCACGTTTTATCTTCCGCCGTCTTTTATCAATTATCCCAATTTTACAAGAAGACGCTGAATGGAATCTATATCTGTTCCAACATTATATGTACATTATAAATACAAGTATGTAACTTTGGTTGCTACTCTTTAACTACTAAACGTCTGAATCGACTTTGATAAAATTCCAATTCTGTGTAAAAGAAGAAGTCTTTCATTGTAACCACAAATAATTGTAGTAATCGTAACTAAATACGAAGCATCATAAACCAATATAAAGCGCGATATTTGAATTGGTTATCACTAACGACAGTTTTCTATAATCATTTCCGTGCTTCAGAGTACATATAAAGTTTTCTATCGTTAAGTAATGATCGTAATAACTCGTCGGAAGCCTTAAATATGACTATAACAACTGACAGATGAAATGACGACTTAGGCGATTATGACGCCGTGCCTCGCACTGCAGTGGCTGGCAGAGAAGTGGATCATACGTTGGCTTGTATATAATCCATTAGAACCCAACATACGTACACTCCCTGACAAGACAGACGAACGGCACTGGGGTGCAACCCGATACCGTATTAAAAGGTGGTGAAGTACGCGTTACAACATCTGTGGCCGGAGGAATTGAATGAATCCGCGCGTAAGGCGTTATACCGCGCAGTATAACTCTTCATAATCAGCTTCGTTGGACTGCGCCGCGCTGCCATGTCCTGTGCCGTGTGGTAATCATTTTCCCTCCCCCGGAACTTCACTAATCTGACCTGGAGCAGCACGCTGGAGTGTTCCAGGCCTGCCGTAATTCCGGAGAAACTATGTATGGAATAATAGGTTGTAACAAACTTTCCATGTATCTATCACATGTTTCTTCACAGAAAACATTCGTTACAATACGAACGCCGATACGAATGGTAACGATAATAACATCGGAAACGCTTGTTAGCCAAAAATCTATCAATTGTCCTCGAACTAAACTTGTTACAAATAATACGGGGAATAAAACAGATATTTTATTTCATGCCTAACACAATTTTACGCGAGCCCTCATGTCGATGAAAGTTAACGCTGAAACTACCGGCGACGTGACGAAGAAAATCCCTGTGGTGCTGTATGTACAGAAAAAAATATTTCTCCCGAAACGTATCATTTGTCGGGAGACTTGGACGATTTACGATTTCATCTTCGTGTCTTGTTTTACGATATAATATATTCCGATCGTTAAGTTTCAATTAAGGTGAGTTATGGTGTTTAAGACTAGCGTTTCATCGCTAGCGTGCTACGAAAAGCATTAAACGAGCAATACTAGCATACAGGTATGTTAAACGACGGTGACGTCATAAGCCTTAACACTGAGAGAGCCAATGCACAACCCCTACTAACGTATCAAAGAGCACTAGGAAACAAACTAAGCGCGTTTCTGGATCTCAATTTTCTATGACTTACCGGACTGTTCCTACGAGTATTTATGAACTGGAATTTTTTAATCAATAATACAATTTATTTATTTTTTAAACTAGGTTTTGATTTCGACAATCTTTTACAAAATATATTACATTATACATATTACCCTTTTTAAAACACTTGATGTTAGCTTCTAACAGTAAGGCAATAGATTCTCAAAATACAGGGATTGTCAATAAACAGTTAATAAATCCCGTTTCAATTACATTTTAAATGTGGATATTGGAAGTTTTTGAACGTCTACGACCTTTGAAGGGTCCGTACTAATCAGCGTTATAACAGAGTTTCGGCTAACTCGGCAGCTGAAA
Source organism: Jemadia suekentonmiller (assembly GCA_018245575.1). Taxonomy (NCBI): domain Eukaryota; kingdom Metazoa; phylum Arthropoda; class Insecta; order Lepidoptera; family Hesperiidae; genus Jemadia; species Jemadia suekentonmiller. The sequence goes on along the minus strand of DWDU01000414.1, from coordinate 16,155 downwards.
ATATTGTGAATGAAGGTAAAGATATTTTATGGGTGTGACAAAGCACACCGAATTTTTCTGGCTACCTTGCGTTGGAATAAGTTATTCGTGGGTTAGATATATTGTATATATTTCACTGTTGGTTTAAAAATATACGTGTACGGACGGTAATAAATCGAAAATGTACTGAAGAATGCGTAAACGGAAAAAGAATGCGTGAAAGACAAAATAAAGCATTAAAGACAGATGCTAGCGTAAAAGACAGAAGAAAGTAATTTCCACTTCACAAAACCCACTTTAAGCCACCAAACCCATCGTCCCTATCGTTCTCTCCTTTGTGCGGACAGACAGACAAGAATAATAACTAAACTTTACGATATATGTATGTTGTTTATTCAAAGTATACATATTTTAGTATAAAAGGTAACGTCATGATTCCCGAAGAGGTAGGCAGAGGTATGTAGTACACTCGTTTCACCATTTACGTTTACGTGACACTATGAAATAGGCGGTGAGTCTATTGCCATATACCATACACGAATCTAGACTCCGAGCCACTGCTAGAAAATTTAAATTAGAAAAATCCCATAGTATCCGACCCAAGATTTGAACCCAACACCACCAGATCGACAGTGGTGCCTGCAATCAACATGGCCAATGAAGCAGTCATCTTAGATAATGTTTCTCACGATCTCCATAAACTTAATTAATTTACTATTCCCCTTCCTATTACGGTATAAAATGACCTATCTTATACACCTTACTTGAATAATAATTTTGAATATTGCCTCTCTACACACAAAACATTATATTGGTCATCTCAAAACCTGGCTGAACAATGTATTCATCATCATCAGCCTTTGTCAGGACACTGCTGGACATAGGCCTCCCCTCAGAGGTTATGCCCAATCCCCCATGTTGGGCATGCGGGCTGGAGACCACAGAGCACAGCTATTCACGCCGCCTACGATACTACCCATAGATGGCCAGGGCATGTAGCCGTGCCTAGTCAGACCGCGATCGGCAATCTATATCATCCAATATCTTAAATAATATTCATTAAAATAAATTATGATTAAAACAGTTTCAACAAGTGTTTGTAGACTCTTCTCTAGGATGGCAACTTCGGTAAACCCGCTCCCCGTGTTGCCATGTACCCGAATGCTATGTCTACATCACATTTTCCGCGAAATGTGACGAGCGGGCGACCCCGATAAGATGAGGGCAATTTGTAATCTTCAATTATCTTAAGAGACGAGACCTTCCGTAGTTTACAATTTCTGTTTAGTCCCGTAGTTATACAAGTATATTCGCGCTCAACAAAAATATCAAGAAACTGCTAATCATTGTCATCAACACATTGTATTTTATTTTTCTAATATCGATTATCTTTGTTATGCTATATGACAAACAAGAAAAGTCACTTTAATATGAAATTTCTACACACCTTAAGTTTTTTTTAACCATACAACTCAGTATGGAGTAAAAATATCATAGACAAATAATGATCATTGACAAACTTTTCTTTTCTTGAGATTAACATTTTTAACGTAAATGTAACTCCGAGAGTCACCACTAAAGAAAACCGCGCCACTAATACGTCTCAACACAGAAGAGGCACTTTCACGCTCCAGCTGGGAACAAAGGCGTGAAGGATCTTGGGGCTAAATGGGGCAGCTAGAGACAGAAAAAGGCTGTTTGCTTTGTAACAGCAGTCGCGTTCAATGTATAAATATTCCGGTCTCGCTATGCCTTTGTTGTCCACCTTTTGGCTTTATTGAGCGCACGGCTCTATCCTATGACTTATATAGGACATGGCTCTATCCTTTGGATTTATACAGGACATGCTTCGTCAATCGCTTTACGTAACCGAAGTTCTTGCACAACTAATATGTTTTTAATTTGAATCCGTTTGCATTTCTTTCGTCTCAAAATTAAGTATTTCGCCCACTTACAATTATGTACATTAATTCAAAGCCCTTGATAAAACTTTATAAAATAACTATGTATCTAGATAAGCCCTTCTCTGCCTCCGAGAACTTCGTTCATGAGAAAATAGTACTTTTATTAAAGAAAATAGAATAGATCGGAAAGTAAATAGCCTGTATTATTCGGCAAAGTTTATACCATAAACAATTATTTTAAACTTTATCACAAGTAATCCAGGTGTCGCAATGTAAAAAGATTACATTCAAACAACATTTGTTTTTGCTTTTTGGACACTGATCTGAATATTCAGTCAACTGAAATAAGACGAAACAAACTAGAAGATTGTATGGACATATCACAACGTACTGTTTGCCAGATATCATATAATTCACGTGACATCTCATGTAATAATAATACATACCTAATAACGTCTGTAGATCTTAAAACTGCAGGGATATCTGTATTAAGTATTTTTATTACTAAAAAAATGGATAAAAGCAATAGCTATTAAAAACACAACCATTAAAAATGCAGCCCGACGTTTTATTTTCGCAAAACGAAATATGGCGATATGTACGATAAAATTTTCCATTCCGGAATCCGACAATCCCTCGTCGTGAAGCGTAGTACCGATAATTAGAAAATGCCAAATAATACCAAGGGAAATTGTTCTCAATTCAAAATATCTTTATTTTGTAACGCAGAATATCGGAACACTGCTGAATACTTAGATAACACTAATGCTAATACATTTTACATATTTTGTTATATGTATAATATATTGTTGTATGTATTATTATTGATTGCCTCGTTGGTCGTGTTGGTTGCAAGCGCGACTGCCAATCGGGAGATCCTGGGTTCGATTCCTGGGTCGGGCACTACAGAATTTTTCTAATTTAGATTTTCTAATAGTGACTCGAAGTCTGGATTTGTGCCCGGTGCAAGGTAATAGGCTCACCTCTATTCCATAGTGAAACGTAAACGTAACTGGTGAAACGTGGGACTATACTACACTCCTCTGCCTACCTCTTCAGGGATTCAGGTGTGATATTTATACGTTTGATGTTACGTTTATAAAATTAAACGTAGTAAACAATTTAATTAAATATATTCCAAACCTTACAAAAGGTTTTAATAATAACAGGAAATTTCATAAGGATTCATTCTCCGCATTAACGAATAGGGTCAACATAAGCGTTAATAGAACTGTTTTGTATCGAGGAACTTGTACTATAAGGAAATACAAAACACCAAAGCGGAAATGTATTTTCATTTATGTTTCCATTGTGGAAACAAAACTAGAAATCACTCTGATAATACAACCAAATCCAAAGTTATTAGTTTCTAATTATGTATTTTGGCATAAAGGCAAAAATTAAACAAAATAAAATCTAACAACGCCTCAGAATATTCATTAAGTAAATATTATTTCTGTATACATATTTAATTCACTTGCACATGATTCACACAATCTTCCATTTGAAATTCAAATTACGGGAATGAAGATCACATTAAAATTAACAGAAATGTAGGGTTAGTGAGCGTTGCGCGGTGGCATATTTGAAACGATTTGAAAAGTCGACATGAAACGCCAACCGCCCTCAATTTTTGTACAGAAGTGTTTTATTTATTAGAGGCGCATTTTAGTTATACGATTTGTAGATTCAGTTGTTATAGCCCTGTCAGTCCTAGAAACATTCCGGAGACTTTAAAATACGTTCAAACATTTTCTACTCAGAATATTTCCATACACAGATACATATCTTCATGCCAGATCCCTCAAGTGGTAAGCATAACATATCAATTTGTTTGTAACGCAAGTTTGAAAAGCCTAACAAGGCAACCAGTGGTATGTCCGCAAAGATATCCCCATAAACAAAATATTTTAAACAACACTACATTTCTTTCATTGATTTTCTATTACATTGCATGCATAATCTGTATTAAATAAATTAATGACGAAAAAAAATTATTTTTTTATACCAAAATGTTATTAGCAAAGGATAGAGTTATTGTCAAATGGCATTTTCTAACAGTCTCTAATCAGGCGATGAACCAAACTGTTTTAAACACCATTAGGTATGTAATCAAGAGTATTTCTTCCTTCTCCACACTATTCTTTGTATTTTAAAATGTTTTCAAGATATTATACAAAAATACGCAAAACTTAGTACATACCTTCAACTGTTCTCGTTTAGATTTTCTAAAAACTGTCCATATCAAGTTTTTACATACATATATGCAAAATATTAAATAAAAATTTGCTAAAATTAGACTATAATTTCAACCGTCCACATCAAGAAAACTACATCTTTAATGAATCTATAGTACTGTATTTGATCGACACACTTTGTTTGAGGCAAACCTATAAGATAGGGTTACAAGCTTTAGGTGGGTTCGACATCAATAGGAAATGGTTTTTTTGGATTATAGGGTATACGGAGGATGAGTCTCCGCCGCGACCTCGCTGCAATCGGCGGGAGCTCATGAGGAAGGACCTCGTACAGGTCCAAAACTAGTCGGGCCACCCCGAAAAACCACACGTGAGTCTAGCCGGCTTAATTCTTAGACATACAGGGCTATCACGTGTGGTACTTGATTTCCCACGTAACATTCGGATAATCTCGTTATTATGAAACGAATAATATTTAATTGAAATACAACATTCAAGTTTAAACGGTTTTGAGGCCACTATTTAATCTGTGATTTATATCTTAAGAACATATATGTATAAGTTAGCCGTTTTATACATAGCCATGTGCATAAACACTCAGAAAATATTTATCAGCAAAATATTTTAAGTCTTTTAGTGTATTTTCTTTAATTCATCACATTATAGCAATGTTTGGCTTCAACTATTTCCTTTCCTACTGCTGATTTGTCGCATCTAAAAGAAGTAGAAATCCGCACTTATGAAGCTATTAAAATAATTTCAAAATCACTTTTAACCGTGGATATGTTTATCGAATTTTGGAACTGAAGATGACATTACTTCGTTATAAATACATCGCTACTCACAAAGAGGTATTTCTACAGGTGTATGTGTTCGTGTGAAAGTACATACACATTATATTTGAAAGCGGCAACGCAAGTGATAAGAACATACACTAGATAACATATGACCGTATATTGCTGGCGAGATTCCGCTATCAAACTAGTTAGAAACTTCCGCCAGATTTAAAGTTAAGATAAGAGCTCAATTTAAGCTCATTAAGCTTGTTCTAGTGTAAGTTGCCGGCAAGATTTGGCACATATTAGGTTACAGTACCAATCCCTTCATCTGCTTTGTACTTCATTGTTTTAAGTATTTTATAAAGTAAACACAATATAAATTGAATATTGAACAATTTTATTACAGTTAAAACACCTCTACAATTTTTTTTTTTTGATAAAATTCATTATTACCATCATTGTCAGCGTGTCACAGTCACAGTATCGTCGTGAGCAACAATTTGTAATGCCACAAGCGTAAACATGTTTGCTATTAAATGTTACAAGACTATTGCGTATATTACAAGCAACAACTGAGTTGCTTTCACAGGCGTTACTTGAACATATTGTTTTAACTACATACGACCAAACGTGTACTCGAAATGATTGCGAAATCGTTGGAACTCTACTTGTCTTCAGTTCCGACTACAGTCTCTTGCGACATTGTTGACTACTCACTCATATTTTGTTCCGAGGCTTGCTTATTTAGCACAAATATTAAAATAGCTGTCATTTTTCCATTGCAACACGAGTTTTAAAGCATATTTGTTGAACAGCATGAAGTAAACAAATACATACATATTAATTACTCTAATAAGTACCAATTAAGTACCTACTCAGTGCATTTAATACGGGTAACCACTACCGATCTCCATTATGTTTAGGCCGATACAAGTGAAGCCAGAAATAGTAAGCAGCGTTACACACAACCGTAAATACATCTTGTATTGTAAAAGACGTATACATAATAAAATGTTTGCCGTAATAACTGCCATACAATTACCTAATTACAATTCACAAGGGGTTCGAAAAATTATATGATAACAACACCGCTTTAGAGAAAGCGATAATCTGTACTTTATATTCAAATTTGATTTAATGTACAATCTCCTTCTATTGATATTAACATTTTCGCTTAAACGGAATCACTTTTGTATAAGCCTTGTAAGAAAGCAAAAAAAGAACACTAGTAACGTCGTGATTCATGAAAAAACGTTTTGGAATCTTTAGGTTACTTTAAGATTCCTTTAAAGTTTTCATATTTAAATTATAAATTTCTGAAGGCTATCTTTAGATAATCTTAAAACATCAATTTATGAAACCGAGTTAATTTTTGTTAAGTTTGTTCTTGTGATCGTCTATTTTAAACGGTTTTATCTTTTCCGTTGGTCATTAAGAGGCAGTTTCAAGTGACATTTTACTTTAAATGTTATAGTTAAAGTAATTTAATGTTAATTATGAAAGAAAATTAAAATAAGTAAGTTTTTTTTTTAATTAAAATAATATGATGATCAATGAACACTAATCCAACAAGTGTCACTCAGGCTCTTAAACTTTCTTCAGTCGCTGGCATTTCTCGCAGGTACACTAAGACTGATTGTGGAGGGATGAATGGAAGGTAATTTAGCTAGGTTGTGTAGTATTAATACACTACATTCAATTTAATTTAGGTTACAATATTTGAGAACTTTTATTATTTCTAGACTGCCTCGTTGGTCGTGTTGCTTGCGAGTGCGACGGCGATCGGGAGGTCCTGGGTTCAATTCCCGGGTCAAACACTACCAAATTTTTCTAATTTAGACTTTCTTGTAGTGGCTCGGAGTCTGGATATGTGCTCGATGCATGGCAATAGGCTCACCACTTATTCCATAGCGGGACGTAATCGTAACTGGTGAAACGTGGAAGTGTTCTACATGCCTCTGCCTACCTCTTCTGGGATTATAGGCGTGGCAACCATATTATATTTCGTTGTTAGACAGGTTTTCTCCCAGAATTAGAATGATGAATGGTAAGGCTTCTTTTCATTACTATAATAATATGAACGTAATCTGGTGAAACCTGGGAGTGAACTACATAGATTAGCCTACGTCCGTTGCTGTGATGTTGCGATAATATTTATTATTGTGTGTATTTTATAATTTGTTATTCACATTTTTTATCGTGTAACAAAACATTACATTGTTACATACTTGTGTATTTATTTAATACGATACGTAAACACCCGCTAATAACGTTGTTCGGAAAATATTGTACCGACACAATTTTAACATGTTTGTCTATTTATTAAATTAAGCCTCGTGAAAAACTGGTAGATAATATCAAATAAAACTCTTAACACTTTCTTCAATCGCGTACCTATACAGTCGCTAGAATTTTTTTTGCAGGAAATGAAAATATTCGCGAATATTCTTAAACGTATGTGATTGGAATTTCTTGTACGCTTAAAGACAAAATGTGGATAAATCGCTGAGGACTGCTGACTCAATTTTGCTCAATTATCATCATCATTAGCCTACTCATCTATTGCTGTGTCATACCGCGATCTGCCAGCGCCGGGTTTAGTCGCCTCTTACGGCACCTTACATCCCAGCACGAGGTCGGGGAATGTACATATTTTTACTCCAAACCAACGCGCATAATTTTTTCTAAAGTTCTATTTTTTTACACATAGTTGCATTCAAATTGATACAGAATATATTTAAAAGTACTGTGATAATCAAAAGGGTAACAAAGGAATAATTCAATGAATGATAATTAAGGAACTACAAAGCGCCTTCGTGCTGGGAAGAAATTTACATAACAGGAAAATAAATCTTTGATACAAAATTGAACTTAAAATTAATCTAAGAATCAAGATATAGAAAGTACTATATAATTAATTTTTAGCTGCAATTTATGGGGTTTGGTCACATTTGAACATATGATGCATTTGATGTATTATAATAATAAGGTTTCCATTTGGAAATGTACAATAATTTATTAAGGTCCTTAGCCATATTTATAATATTTTGTTCTTTATTTCTTATCTTTATGTTCTATTTCTTTTATTTACGTACAATATTTATTACACATTTATTGTACATCTTATTCGCTTATAAAGGTCAGGTAAAAGGGAGTTGCCAAATGTTTTTTTTTATATTGTTAGAAGTTGTTCATATATACATATATATTTTCTTATTGATTTAACTTAGATTTACAATAATTAAGATACAATAAAACTGTTAAACATTTTGATAACGAACTAAATACAGCAAAAATGTATTGGTGTAAATTACAGGTGTAAATTATTTCATGAAACAATTGATTTAACGACGTTTTGTGAATTTAACCTACCACAAAGAAGGCATAGTATGTAACCCTGGCGAACTTCATGCTTCGGGAGAAAAAGATAATAATTATAGATAGATAAATTTGCGGGTATATCAAGTGTTACTTATTCTATTAACAGTATCACGTAATTGAGTTTCGTTGTGGTACGACGCGATCACGGAGTTAACACTTCGAAGCGGTCTGCGGCGTAGACGAAGACGAAGAATGTAGTTTGTATTAGCAAAACTGGATATATGTATATAGAATTATGTTAACACAAACCACACTCTCACTGTCCAAGATTACGCCAGATCGTAATGCTGGCTTACTTTGTCGATAAGGAGGAGAAAGAGGTATCTACGTTCTATTAAGATTTTATAATATGATCCGTTCAGACTGTAATTTAAGGTACGTTCGACATACTGTTTAACGACAAATATGTTAAATAAAAATATAACGTCACTCTTGTATTCCGCGGACGGGATAGGCAGAGTGTAGTACTTTTCTACGATTCACTATTTATATTATACGTCTCACCACGCAATGGATGGTAAGCCCGTTGCTATAAAAAGTCCCATTAATACATCAACAGATCTGATCGCTATCGTACGTATAATCTTTTCTATTTAGACAGGTCGGGTAGGTCAATATAGCGTTAAAACCTTACACGCCCAGCGGAATTCTCATCAAAGTGAATTACAGACCCATCTCAAGCTTGTACTTTAATTACATCGGCGAGACAAAGCAATTCGTTATCTGCAATCAACAATACGTGGAATAAAACAACCATGGAAACAACATTGAAGTGTTTTGTGAGGAGACTAATACGAAGGATAAGTTTTATATGAAAAGATTACAACTAACTATTAATAGAGCGTAAGTTGAAGTAGACAATATTAGAAATGACATTTCTCTTAATACGGAACGTAGTGTAATCCAGTACCACTATTCCGGGAAATTAGCGTTTGTGTTTCCCACACAAATATGACCTTTGACTCATTAAAACAATCATAAATAGCCTTTCCAAAATATACATAAGAAATTGGCTAACAATTAAAAAACATTAAAAGCGTAACATCACACCTGTAATCCTTGAATAGGTTGGCAGATAAGTGTAGAACACTCCCACGTTTCACCAATTAAGTTCACGTCCTACTATGGAATAGGTGGTGAGCCTATTTCCATACACCGAGCACATTTCCACATTCCGAGCTACAACTGCAAAATCTAAATTAGATAAATCCAGTAGTGCCTGCCCGCGACACCTTTAGTGTTAAAAAAAAACTACCAATTAATGTGTCTGGTAGATAGACATGTGCAGTGGTAAAATTGGACAGATTATCCCATCGCACTGGAAAATCCTTATCGAAATGGAAAGGCTGGCCGATGACAGGCACGAGCACCAGTACGACTATGGAAGGATTGAAATTCAGAGTATATTTTAATAATGAACTTCGCCTGTCATGATCTCGGAGTAGCACTATTAATTCGTATAGGGAATATTAAATCTAATCGTTTTGCATAGATTCACACTTTTATACAGACACGACCCGGCTCATCGATTTCAAGGAAACTGACAGACTTACCACCTACTTTACTATATAAAGTGTAACGTCTAATCGGTGCCGCTTGGGAGTCTACTACACTTCTACGCATACAGCTTCAGGGACATATAGGCGTTATAGTAAATAATAATACGAATTAACCAAAATACCTAAGTGTGTTTTACCTAGGTGCGTTGTTACCTACAATTTTCCAAGAGATATCCTCTAAATGGAATAATTTTAACGGACAAAATATTATCATTAAGGCCGCAAAACGCGAGCCCTTTTTAACTAAAGCGCTTGAACGCAAATTTTAATGGTAATGCTGATACATCAAGATTGATAAGAAAATTACATGTACCGAGATAAAACCAGCGTCATATATATTTTATTAACGCTTAAGTCCTCAAAGGGTAGTACAGCCGACCTGCTTTGAGCAGCTTTGGGAAGATTAAGAATATAATGCGCTACCACTAGTCATAAACGAATACGTTTACAGAAGTTTGCACACGTCTCTTGAAATTTGGTTTTTAATAAGGATAGGGTAAGAAATATTTACTGAAAAAATGTTTACTTATTAACAATTTGGCCAAGTACGATTCTGATTTACCGGTGGAGGGTTCCGTTCCACAATATTTTACATTACATATAATATATTTTTTTAATAGTTTCTACATAGTAGGTACCTGCGTAAAAAAAACGCCTAAAAAACCTTTTTATTTTATGACGTCTCCTTTTATTGTCAACTTTGTCTTACGTTTATTATTTATTGTAATATCGGTCATAATGATGGACTGTAACTACTGTACCTACAATACGAAAGATCGGTATCCTGGACAGCTCTGACAGGCGGACGGACAGGCTCCCTTACTAATAGGGTTCCGTTGGTACACCTTGAGCATAGAATATAATATCGTTATAAAACAAGAATATGATGAAATGTTAAACACTACAATACCCAGAGATATGAAGTTTTTTGAAGTCTTCGTTTATTTTACCTGCCTACTTGTTTAATGTGTAGCTAGATTTTAAAAAATACATTTATTATATTGATTGCTTTGGTGGTCGTGTAACCTTTACTGTTGTACGCGAGGTCCTAAGTTCGATGTACGAATTAGCTTTAGCTACTATCGGGTTTTTGTAACTTGAAACTACTCGTAGTAGTTCGAAATCTGGCTTTGTCTGCGGTATACGACAATAGGCTCACACCTCATTCCATGGTGGGTCGCAGAAGATGAGAAGTGAATCGTGGAAAAGTATTTACCTACGCAACTTAACCCTTGGAGGAGATTCAGGCGTAACGTTACTTTTTGTAAATGATACATATATATCACTGGATTTTTACTAGGCTTTAGTCTGTTAAACTATTTAACGAATGGTACCTCAGAATCCATTGAACTCAACTAATAGGTGGTGGACTTTTTATTTAGCAATAAGCCCACGTTCAACTGCTATCCCACTTGATGAAAAGCAAAATGAAGCCTGGCATGTAGCACGCTTGCCTAGCAAGTATCCATTCACTCTTGTTTTGAATAAATCTAGATTGTGCGATTCGTGCAAACATTGATGACGGCTGTTAAATACTCGCGGACAGAATAGCACCGAAACAGGGCAATCACATAGCTGTGTTCACCACAGAGCAATCTTTTCCGGTTTCCCGGCTAAGAAATTGCTATGTGTTGTTTGTGAACCAACTGGGAACGGTATAAGGAAGGAAAATACTTGCTTATTTGGTAACTGAGCGTTACCGTCTTCGATGCCGTGAACGTGTGAGTGATCCTTTTTTTCACTCTTTTAGGGGATGATTTGTAAAACCTACAATTCCGTGCGTTCTGTCTGCGGTGCAAGGTAAGTTCACGCATATAATCCCCGAAGAGGTACGCAGAGGAATGTACACACCTACGTTTCACCAGTTATGCTTACGTCAAATAGTTGAAAAGGCAGTGAGCCTATTGCCATAAAACGGGCACAAAAGACAAGATGAAAAAGTGAAATACCCCAGTAAAATATACAGCGTTAAGTCAGATGCCTTTACGTTATATGTATACGTATCTGTGTTTTTAATATTTACTAAAGTCCTCATATACGAGTATTGACGCTCTGAGGCAATCTGTTTGTATTTATTGACATTCATAGATTTTAATTAACCAACCCGCCGAGATTAGGAAATTACTCTTTAGATCTTACACAATTATACTTGGGTATTGAATTCGAGGCTTCAATAGGCTTAATGGTCCGATAATTAGGTAAAAGTAGTCGCCTATGTAATACATATACCTATATATGATGGTATTTATTTATTTGAATTTAGACTTTAATATATGTACGTTACGGTAAAATTGGCTGTCGGCAATCTGGCAACCTCAGTTGTGTATTCTGTATCATAGTGTTTTTATGGTGCGTTGTGATGGTCTAATATCAATGTTCCACTGTGAAGCGTAAGCCTTTACGTAGCCGGCTTAGAGCTTATTTCACCACACTTCAATAAAAATCAATGGCAAAACCCATCCACCGGTAGTATTTTACGCCATTCTGGAACCCTTACAACAATAAAACGCCTTTGTGTTTAGATAATAACTGGCGCTGAATTGCTTCGCGTGACCCGCGAAACACAGGAACGCTCGTGAAAATTGCCCATCCATTAGAGGTCCGTTGTTACCGTGCGTAGCATAGTTTTACATATATTTTGCGACCTGCAACCACACTAATATACAAGTTCTTTGATGTCTTATGTTTTTCTTGTGACTAGGTTTAAATGCAATCCCGATAAAACATTCTTGGTATATTGATATTCATGATATATTGGTTATCCTGACATCAGGATCTACTAGCTCATGAAATCAATAAGTGATTGTGCTATCTTCTTTACATGTAAGTATATATTTTTGAATAAGGGCAGAAGTGAACATCTGGCATGTTTTCTATTACATTAGTATTGTAGGTGTGACTTTGTAGAAGTGTACTTAGTCCTCTTAGAAGAAAAAGTTAAAATGTGCTTGATAGACAAGACTTAAGAAGTACGCGCTCACTAAGAAGTACTTATTTATTCAATGTGTGTGTGTGTGTGTAAAACGTTCAAAATCGCTGCGTTTATAACGTTGTAATTCGGTGAGAACTAAGAAAAAGCCGCGTGCGAAAGTTCGTAGATATAAGTATAATAAACAGAGTAAAATGCTGAGTACGGTCAACTGGTATATTTACCACATCGCCCGGATGATCTCCTTGGATTAGACAATGTTTGGACATGTCAACGTGATTTAGGGCGATAGCAACGAACCGAAAAATGTTTTGACTCATACTTATAGTCTATCATTTTCTATTTATTTATTTATCAATGTAAAACATATATATTGGGAATTGTAGGTGTCCATAAACACCTACAAACGGCTAATCCCGAGTACATAAACCTAATTATGGTCTTTCCTAATTACTGAGACCGCCACTGTAATGAAATGAAAGTAAACGCGCGGTTACTGTTAAGTTAAATTATTACATCTCGTTTTAGGTCTGGTTCTTTTTATATTGTAGTAATCATATATACGGTATTTATGTAAACATAATTACTAATCCAAATTTACGAACTTCAACATAGATTTTTGACTTTTCTTAGGCGTTGTGTTTTCGCTCAAAATTGTTAATTATTTTATAATTGCATGTTATACATTTTCAAGGTTAAACGAATCGCCTGTTAAGCTAATATTTGGATTATGTGAAAAAATTTTTTAAACTAACCGGCACTAATTCATGACTAGTGACACTTATTGTGTAACAACGTATGACGATTCTCAAATTCCACGTTTGAACCCAATTTGTTTTACTGGCCCTAACATGAATTTTAAACGGAACGCGTTACCAGAAGTTATGTCTTCCGGAACAAAGTTCGGTAGTAACACATTGAGTGTGCTTCGCTGCGTGGGACGGACGCGGGGCGATTAAAATAAACCCCTATTTGTTAGCAACAGTTGTGTGTCTTTTCTGTTGAGATTTATGTTAGAAAATATTACAATTCCTTTCCGACCTATTATTCCTAGCTACCTGATTTATAAAATAACGTGTAGGTTAAGTATGGAATTTTTGTCATAGTGTAAATTGTGACCTTATTAATTGGTCTTCGACCGGTTTAACCAATTTTAAAACACTAGGCATACACCACTTAGCTAATTCCTTAGTATTCTAATATTGAAATGCAACAATGAATAATTATAAGATTACATATATCGTGTTTTAAATAATATAAATGTGATTAAATAACGGGCGCTTAACGTTGAAGGAAAACGTGAGTGTACCAGTTACGTTTATGTATAGACAGTTACGTATATGTACTAGTATGAAATAGATGGTAAATCTATGGCAATGATTGCTGTTGAAAATATCAATGAACACAAGAAAATTTCTTTACATACTAATCCTCACAGGATCTTATGACCAACCTGAAATTTCGTTATCTAAGTATATTGATTAATAGTTGTACCTATATTAAGAATGTAATTATTTAGAAATGCTTTCGTACCTATATAATAACTTCGTCATAGTACCTAGTTTATGAATAAACAAGAATCATTGCGAGCATTCCCGCATATTAGCCACCAGGATCAATTTGTTTGATAGAAATCAGAATCGTATTAGACTTTTTACAAACGTAAATTATTATTATAATGCCTATTCTATTGCAACAAAACATTTTGTCTACAAGTTATTTGCTTAAAATAAACTAAACAACAAATTTTGTGAAAGAATGAAAATCAGTTCCTCCTAGAAATTTAGAAAATTTATTATTTATCTACCCAGGTTAGGAGTCCTAAACCTGTAGGTAAATAATAAATTTTCTTACAGATAAAATGTACATATAGCAATATGTAAAAATATTTATTGCTATATTTCATATTATGTAATACTTTGAATACACACAAGTACGAAAATTAGAACAATTTCAAATTAATTTTAAAGCGTCGTCACTATTACCATCTACTAGCAAGTAGCGGTACTTAATAAATGTAACCTGCTACCTAGTGTTCAACAGATACACTAATAATTGCAAGTCCATTCTATTCTTCATAGATAGCGCTGGTAAGACTGTTGGAACCACTTTAGTTTATACAACGTACTCTAGATGGCAGGCAAACCAAAAGTATTATTTACCCTTCTGTAAGCTGTTCGACAAATCATTTCAGAATTGCTAAACTTCTCTAAAATATCAAATGGTATGTAATTTAGACTATCTTTGTACAGTTTTTTTACTTGTACAGTCGTAAGTACATAAAACTAACAAAAAAAACTTAAAAGAAAAAAATATATTATTGATTGGCTTTCGTAGATACTGTACTTTCACGCCTGTATTTTATCACGCCTGTAATCCCCGAAGTGGGAGGCAGAGAAATGTAGTATACTGCCACGTTTCACCAGTTAAGTTTATGTGCCACTATGGAATAGTTGGTGAGCCTGTAGCCATACACCGGGCACATTTCCATACTCGAGCCTCGACTAGAAGATCTAAATCAGAAAAATTCAACAGTGCCCGAAACGGGATTTGAACCCAGAACCTCTCGGTCGGCAGTCGCGCTAACAACCAACATGACAATGAGGTAGTCAGTTAAATGAGTGTCTGGATATAAAAAAAAAGCGTACCGTGCGTTTACGTACTTCGTAATATGATTACTGTGTAATTAAATATTTATTTTGCATAAAGTTCGCTAAAACTTGAGACTACATAAGAGTCACGAGTAATGCTATCGAGCTACGATCGCTAATAGAGAAAACACATATGTAGGTACGTAATGCCCCGTAAATGTTTGAACGTCAAATTAGATATTTTCCTACTTAATTAGTAAAGATCAGTCTTAGCAACGTTTCGACTGATGTTTAACAGTGTGTGTATTCAGCTAGTTTTATAGATTATCTTACATGATCTGGCCATGATTCAATCTAGGCTTAAATATATACGGTGAAGCGGGTTTAAAATATATTACTGAATGCAAACAGTAGTCGATTGTGGGTTTGTGGTATGCACACTTCAAAATCTATCGAGACAATATCATGCCAGTATCAATACCTATAGGTTATTGATAATATCTATTTGATCGAGTGCCTAAGTTCGTGTCCGTTATAAATGGCCACGTCTTAGGTGGGTTATCTACGAGTATAAGGTCAGAAACCGATACTATTGGACGATACGCATATTAAAATTCACGACCACAACTGCCTTCCCAAAATCCCTTACAGAAAAATTGGGACACCCACGGACCTGATATGAGTAGAGGTAGAAGTTGGAAGACATATTTCCAGATAACAGGTAGTGGTCATCTGGAATAAACCGAGCAGTGCAGATAACTACAAAGACATTTTGACAAGTTACCATTAAGAGTAACGCAAGGATATTCGAAACAAAAACCCTAAATCACAAAAT
>DWDU01000413.1:0-19439 GCA_018245575.1 Jemadia suekentonmiller | reverse complement strand
CAATATTTTAATATAGTCCCATAACCTGCCCCTTCGGAATACAAACACACACACATATATATTTGCAGAAACAATTTGAACACGTTATTATGCATTTGTCAGCGGTCAAAGAGAAAATCAAGCTTTTCATATAATTATGTAATAATAAAATAATTAATTTATTACGCGGTCAGAGATATTCGATCTGCCATTAATTCAGGTTATTCAATATAGCTTCATCATCATTAGCCTATTTCTGTCCACTGTTGGACACAAGCAGGTAACAATTTTGCTCCACGCGTTTAAAATATATACTATGGCATGCGAGAAAGAGACATAAAATCTGCAATACGTTTAGCTGGCATTCGATCTACTGTTTACATGGAATATAAGATTAATGGCACGTATTAAAATTCGAGTCCGAGGAAAGCCAAAATTTATTCTTCTGTGTATTTCAAAATAGTTTTTACCATGAACAGTAGGGGAGTGGATGATCAAATCTAAAATCAATTTAACTGTTACAATATTCACCCAACGTACGTCTAACAATATACAATATTTAAATAGAAAGATGATAAATTATTTGTGTGTCATATATTTCTTAAAACGTATATATATATATAAAACAAAGTCCCATGTACACATAAAAGCAATACTTTGTGCGTTACTGTTCTGATAGAATGGCTTCAAAGCTCTATTGTGCGATATGAGAAAATATGTGCGATCATTTTAAATAAAGTTAGGGCGGAGTAGAGGAAGGGGTGGGGGAAGTTTAGGAGGTAGGAGGGGCGGCAATTCGGGCGGGGAATGGAAAGGGCAAGTGCAAAGGGGAAGACGGAGGAGAGAGGAGAGGGGGAAGAGGTTATACGTCACGTGTAAGGACAAGGCTTTTGTGTCCCGTCGTTCTGTCCACGAAACATTGAGGTTCACGCAATTGTGGAATCGGTTATAATTTGACGACAACAAAAATAAAATTAACCACTTCGGAACGCGCCCTGAGAAGATTCCAAAATGGACAAACTGCAAGTATTTATCAATATATTCTCCAGTCGATATGCTCCTACTAAATAACACTTAGAACCCATAGACAATCGAATGTGCTAGAAGGGGCAGTTTATTGAAAACGCTATTGGCACTCATTAAGAATATTTTTCCTTTGTTTTCCTCTCACTTCGTCACTTCCAAGCCGCCTCGAGACCCGTCCAGTCGCTGTGCTACGTCACCGTCGCTTATACATTCAGCAATTTGATACAATATATAATAATATTATATTATATCATTACAGCTTTACCCTTCAACGACGACCGTTTTTCTGATACAGACCAGAAAACAAAGATTGTGACACACGGACAGACAGATTTACATATTTATACGTACAAAAATTACAGCTAGCCACACACCACGTCTAAACTTTAATGAGGTTCAGCTTAACAGTTAGCGTTAAATGTTACAAATCAAATCCATAGGCAATTCTTAGCGTTTCGTACTCTATATCTGCTCTAACGTAAATCAAATATAATTTAAAGGTGTTTTATTTTTATATGTATATTATGTTTTAGTTTTATATATATAATTCAAATAATAATGTATCGAAGCAAAGAGACTAACAAATCAGTCGCGCGACAGAATGCCGGCGCGCGATTGATCCGTTATTCTACTTAGACATACACGTGAGATATCTAATTATCTCCACGATTTCAACGCACAAATCAAATGTCAGTACAATTTCTTTTATAATATTGTAGATGATAGAAACCAATTTAAATTAATAAATGTGCATTACGGTAAAATTTCAATTCGTATCGTAAGAGAAGTAAAAAACGACCATAGACAAGAGAGGTGACGTAGCAACGCGTTCCACGATCGAAGTCGAAGTTGCCAGCTCGAACACCGCGCGAATGATTTGGGGGACATTTTTAGAGGTAATTACATACATAGGGAGTAACCGGTATCAAAAATTCTGTATAGGACTTTTTCAAGAACCGTAGTTTTCCGCTATACATTTGAAAATGTGACTTACATCTTAGACTTCACTTAGTAAGGTAATGAAAAATTGCCTTTCACATTTTCTAATTTCGAACCTGACCTGTAGAATTCTAGAAAAGTTTTCGGAGGCACCGAGTGTAACAAAATGGCGGTAAAATTCAGCTGTCACAGAATACGCCATGACGCAATGAAAATTAGTGATTTGTCAAATTTTTTGTAACCTAGTCTGTTATTTTCTTTTTTAAATCGAACTGTGGCATTATAAAACGTAACAGGTAACCAGCCAATGCAAATTTTTAAAATATTAAACAAAAAAATATTCACAAGGTTCATTACCACCCATCAAATTGTAGCATATTTTAGATATATATATATATATGTATATATATTGATTAAATATCGGTTATTTTAATTATATAAATTTACTCCCTATGTATTCTTTTAAATCAAGAGATCAGCAAAATGTAATCACAGATGATACTCGTAATTCCGTTGCAACAGATTAAATATATTTAACTGATCCTTGGCACACTAATAAATGAGTTGTAATCCTTGGCTATTTTATTTATCTGTGACAAATTTGAACGTCAAAAATGTCAATTAAAAGCCATAGACAATGTAAATAATATTTTATCCGAATAAACCTTTAATTGAAGCTACACTTTAAACTTCCAGTAGGTTGTAAATTCATCTGTACCTGTAGTACAGATCTGTACAGATTGTACGTCTGCGGGTTACATTTTATTGATATATTTAAACCGGTTCGCCTAAGCCGCGCTGGCTCGGAAGGCGGCCGGTATGAATGTCGATACACGACCGCATTAAGTATATATATATAATATATAATTGTGTTCTTGTGTGGCGTGCCGCGGGGGAGGCCGGGCGCTACGCCCGCAGCCGCTTTACACGGTGGTAATTCTGAAAATATTTTTTATAAAAATATTACATTTACGCTGTCAATGGCAGGATGGTAATATGGTGATTTTGTTAGGGAACTACAGCTCTTTCCACGATTTTATATACTGTGAAATTATATGTGCGGTATATGAAAGTGGAAAAGGATTTTCAAGGTGTCAAAAAAAATTGATGTAATGGGCTCCACTCTCGGTAAGAACTTTTCTGTAATCTATTATGAACTGTAATATGTTTCAATATAAGTAGTAATGAATTTCGTGGCGCGGTTGATGATATGACTGGTAGATTTTTTTATAAATTGCAGTACTAAGATCTAACACTACTGGAGTGTTAATATAATATTAAAATATCATCATCGACCTGTTGAACTCCAATGCTGGACATAGGACTCCGCTATTTCCGCACCGCCCTATCCAGCTGCCTAGCTGCGGCCGGGGCACTTCGCCACGCTACATTGCGACCTACAACCCTGTGCCCGTCGCTGGCTCGGGCCATGAGCTCTATTACCGTCCCGACGCGGATTACAATAAACATGAGTGCAGTATTGAGGCGTACCGTGCGCGGGTTAGAGCAGCTCGTACTGGCGCAGGTGCATGCGCTGGATGATGTCGCGGCAGTCGTTGAACACGCGCTTGATGTTCTCCGTGTCCACGGCGCACGTGAAGTGCGGGTAGCAGTAGTGCTTGCCGTCGCCGCTCGCCGTGCTGATGCGCTGCAAGCACGCACGCCGGCGGTACAGTAGCCGCGGTGACGGCGGGTGGGGCGGGCGGGGTGACGGCGGGGCGGGCGGGGTGACGGCGGGCGCACTGACCAGGAACTCGTCGCGGATGAAGTACTTGGCGCGCGCCACGTCGGGGTGGTCGCGCGGGTCGGGCGCGGCGTCGGGCGGGGTGGCGTAGCGCGCGAACTCCGCGAAGTAGTCCTCGAGGCGCGACTTGCCGGCCAGCACCTTCTCCGCGAGCAGGTCCTGCTTGTTCAGGAACAGGATCACTGATATCGTGCGCAGCCACCTGCGATTATAACAACACGGTACTTTATAAAGATGTACAGTTTATTACTTCACAGGAGCTGCCGGGCAGGTAACGTCGGTTATGGGTCAACTACTAAAATGTCAATTTAATCTTATATTATTCTGATCTATTTTACTAAGTTACCTCAATTCGATTTGTAGGAGAATGAATGAAAAGCAGGGCGACCTGTTGTTCCATATGCTCTTGAAGAGCTCGAGCGACTCGCGCAGGCGGTTCTGCGTGGGGTCCTCGCGCAGCACCATGTTGTAGGAGGAGCAGGCCGTCACGAAGATGATGGCCGTCACGTCGTTGAAGCACTGGATCCACTTGCGCCGCTCGTCCCGCTGCCCGCCCACGTCGAACATGCTGCGCAAGTTATACCATTATACACATATTTTAATGATAGTTCTTGTATTGTGACTGCTTGGAAAAATTGAATATGTTGAAACTGAAGCCTAAACGATGTATCACTTGCTTGGTTTATGATTCAATTTTCTTAAACCTTTATTAAGATATAATATTTTCAATCAGATTGGTCTGGAATGGTTCTGTTTTCACCTAATTACAATTCAAAACAGGGTGTACAAAAATTATAAATATAATCAGTAAGTAAATTTCTATGATATGATACCTACAATATGAAGATTATGGTATTGAGTGGGAAGAGCATGGAAGGGGTTAGCAAAGAAAGGGGGAGAATCATGGGGCAGATTGGGGAGAGGAGATATATGAGTTGTGAGGGAGATGAGAGGAGGGTAGTTAGAGAATTACGTCGATTGGGCGAGTACGTGGATTAGACGAAAGAAAAATGCGGGACGAAAGCAATATATATGTAGTTTATTCGTAATAACTCATGTATTCAACTTCAACAAAGGCGAACACTCACTGGAAGTTAACTTTGTCGACGACGAACTGCGTCTCGAAGATGCCGGAGGTGAGCACGCGGCAGCGCAGGATGTCCTGCTCGGTGGGCGTGTAGGCCGGCTGCTTGATTATGTGCACCTGGTCCAGGAAACTGCGGCGGGGACGTGGGAGAACACACGGTCAACTCGAAATGATTACAGTCAGCGAAACCTTTAATGGTTTTGTTCATGTAGCGGTAGCATAACAATGGAACGGAATTATTAGTATTATTGCATTCCAGATAGAAGAATGTGATATGAAGTCACAGACACAGATTCTCTCATTCTTTGTGGAGAGTGTCTCCTGAGTGGTAATTTTGAGGTTCCATAATCTTGGATTTTGTGTTTGTTACAATTAATAAGTAAGATGCAAGTGAAAAAGATAGATATGGCTTCATTCTAGACGGCCCTAACGGAGAGTGTTGGAGCCGACGAGGGAGCGGCGACACTGACTACTTGGCACAGTCGATGAGCTGGTACTCGTTGCTGCGCTCGTAGGTGCGCTGCACGCCCAGGTCCTTCCACAGCGCCTCCGTGTGCTCGTAGAACTCCGCCGGGTAGTCGAAGTCCGGCTGAGACGCTACGTCCTGGAATCACATTGATGTCACTGTTACAATCCACTAGTGCACCTTTCACACAACATTTACCCTGATTTCAAAGTAGAAAAACCAATTTTAATTTTTAAGCTGATTAGAAGCCAGAATTTAATATATCAATTCATCTCGTTTACAAGTGGAAGAGGCAAGTTACAATCTGACTCCCAGTGTGTACTGTAAGACAGACCTATGTGCCAATATTGGTTTCCAGGGTTCATCCAAGATGTCTTCAGTAACGAGGAACGAAAAATGTGTATAAATAACCAATTTCAACCCTTTTATCGTTCCACTGTTGGACTCCACTCCCAGATTTCCAGTTCCACAGTTCCACTCTAAGATTGAGAAGGATAAAACCATTGTCTGCCACACTGGCCAAGAGCGTATCCCATTCATACTAAAACTTTCTTAATACCCGTACACCTCCACTCCGAATGAGGAGAGAACGTGACGGTGGGGCGCGCGGGGCCAGCGAGAACACCTGAATACCTGTATGTAGTCGACTCGCGCCTTGTTCTCCGGCTTCTCCAGCGGTATGGGCGGCGTGAGCGTGCTCATGGCGCCCGTGATCGTCTGCAATACAAACGTACGCTCGTTGGTTGCCAGAGCGCGACTGTGGAGCTTGGGTTCCGGGTTCGATTCCCCCACACGGGACAAATATTTGAAATGTATGTATGTAGTTTATTTTATGTGTGTAGGTATGTAGTTAATTTTATATATTGTATGTATGTAGTTTAGTCAAGCTTAACGTTCGTATAATCTGCGAAGCGGGCCACACGCGGGTTGGCGGCAGATATGTGACAGGCGAGAGGGGCTGGGGGGGAGTTCGATACTAACAAGAATGGCGTCGCGGATGTTCTTCTTGATGTCCTCGATCTTCTCGCGGCGCTCCTTGTCCGAGAAGCCGTTCACGTGCAGGATGCGCATCTGCTTCACGATGGTGGACTTGCCGGACTCGCCGGCGCCCAGGAGCAGCAGGCGGTGCGTCGCCCGGTACAGCTGGAACACGAACGGTTTACGCCGGGATCAGTCTTGCCCACCTATCGACATCGTATCCCATTTACCATCACCCACTGATGACGTGAACAAAAAATACTTCTACACACAATATCGTTTCAATCTTATCGACTTTAACGCCATCTACACGGACAATCAGTAATAGTTCTATTTTATTTTGTTGAAGCTTCTATTTCCGTGTGTTTTATTTTGTTTTAATAAGTCACTAACATGACTCATCCATTTTAGTGACTTATTAAAAAAAATACACGTGCCTGCGACTAACGTACAGTTCAAGTTGGAATCGTACAACTCTCGAGCGTCCTATAAGGGAAATCGTATTGTCTCGACTCGTAACTGCAACACAGACGGACTCACCTGCTTGTCCTTCTGCAGCTGGCGGGTGATGGCATCGCTGCGACGCTTCTGCCACTTGGGGTCGTCGCCGTCGCCGCTGCCGCTCTTGGCGCCCGGTGAGCCGAAACACCCCATGGCGGACCACGCCGCCCACCTGCGTCCCGACGAACGTGGAATAAGTACACATACATACGTGTGTCAGAAAATGTCTTATAATTGCAGTTTGAGGCGTTACAGAAGTAGAAATAAATAAATAAAATGTCAAGTGGAAGACACCTTATAAGAATGCCGGGTCAAGAGTTTCTTCAATATACGTAGCAAGTATATGCCTTGAATGAATGAAGAGGAGGCGAAACATTGCTGGAAGGTGGAAATTTTTAATCTCTGCCTACCTCTATAGGAAATAGTCGTGATAATATGTAAATACGTAAAAAAATCCACCACAAAGGACAAAATCGATGAATTGTTGGTGCACGACCCTACCAGCTCCCATATCTCTCATCTCGTCATCAGAAAATAATATCTTTCGACATCTCCATACACACGGCCATGTGATCGTACAGTGAGCTTCAAGAGAGCCTGCGCTATAGTAAACAGATGGCTGATAAGCCTAGACAGATAAATCTAATAATTTAAACGAGCAGCTCTTGTATGTATGTAGTTGTTTCCTCCGAAGTAGCTCTAACGATTTTGAAGAATTTCTGTATTCTCACAGTTATTTACTAATAAATATGACCTAGTTAAGTGTCATCTCCGTGATAATCCGTATTCATATATTTATTTATGTTTTATAACACCAATTGTTAATGAGTAAAAATGCGTTGGTGCTTAATTATATTTACAGTGTACGCTATTCAAAAACAGATGGCGCTGTTTTACATTGCTATCTTCTGTTATAATATAGATTGTGACTATTTATATAAAATTGTGAATTAAGTGCATTTTTTAATATTATTTTTAATCTTGGCCCAGAGGTCGTTAGAGCCTCTTGAAAGAGACAAGTTCATATTTATAAAAATACCTTAGTTTACAAATATTATCATTCGAGCGAAGTTAGGTCGCCCACCTAGCGTGTATATACATATACTAGCTGTGCACGCGACTTCGTCCGCGTGCAATTCCAAAATTCTAAAATGAAATCCTAAGTTATTCCTTCTTACATCAGCTATCTGCCATTGAGTGCCACGTCAAAATCGGTCTAGCCGTTCCAGAGATTAGCCAGAACTAACAGACAGACAGACAGAAAAAAAAATTGAAAAAAATATTATTTTGGTACATGTGCCGTGTATACACACATATGCATTTAGTAAAGAGCGGTTACTTTAACATTACAAACAAACAGTCCAATTTTAGTTATCGGTGTAAATGTACACTATCTTTATACACGCGCTCAGGGTGGCAATCGAACCGACGACCCCCGGCTCGGCGGCGAGGCTCACCAACCACC
The DNA here is from genome assembly GCA_018245575.1 of Jemadia suekentonmiller. Taxonomy (NCBI): domain Eukaryota; kingdom Metazoa; phylum Arthropoda; class Insecta; order Lepidoptera; family Hesperiidae; genus Jemadia; species Jemadia suekentonmiller. The sequence goes on along the minus strand of DWDU01000413.1, from coordinate 11,254 downwards.
GGTACAGCGGATCCGCTGAGAGAGCAATACGCGAAACGTAAATTGATTCGCAATCGCGCGCGTGGCAGTCGACTTAAAACGTCGCGCGTGTTGACGCGTAATGATTGGAGACAACGCATTAGAGTTTAACGTTTAGTACTGACGCTGTTCGCAATTAGCACACTGTAGCTTACGACATGTGTGCACCTTGTGGCCGCCGCGCGTGCCGATCGAGACGTCCCGGGCTCAAATATCGAGTCGGGCAATATTGCATTTTTATAACTAGAATGTCTAGTTATAATTTCTTCCAGTGGCTCGCATAATTGATTCGTAATCGCGGCAATAAGCTCACTCGCTATTCCAGAGTGGGACGTAAATCTAACTGGTGAACAGTGTCCTGCATTCCTCTGCCTACCTCTTACAGGCGTGATGATATGTTTAATTAATTTATCTGCATGTGTTCTTATGTTTCCCCTCACAGTCATACAACGACGTTGTTAAAGACGCACAAACTTTTTAACCGACATTAACACAACGCCAAGGATTCGAACCTCATATGGATGGTAGAACCGTAAGCCACTACGCCATCGCTAGTCGCGTGAACGCGTCAAAGTCAGGTGAAAAGTACAAGCGTTGAACTCGTCTTTACTTACTGTGCTGAGGGTATAGATAATGTACGATACATAATATACACATGAAAATGGATTTAAATATAGATCGCATTAGAGTCTAATTTCGTATGACGGCTGCGCAATCTTAAGCGAAGCGCTTGTATAAAGGAAAAATGTCCACTTAACGACTACAAGATGAGTGGCGACTGACATGCGCCTCCGGTAATGTTCGTAAGGAATTTGAAGGAATTGATAACGAACGGTAATAGCATAAGTGAGCTAGACGTACATACAAACACAACATCACGCCTCTACATCACCGAAGTGGTAAGCAGAGTAGGATACTACGATAGCACCACGTTTAACCGGTCACGTTCACGACAGATTTGATTAAAATGCGCTTTAGTTCTATTCACAAACACGACAGAAAACCGCCCGTCGCTCCAAGCCGGCATGCTCTATACGACAGGACACTCAACGGTAGGGAAGCCCGATAGTGCACCTCGCGATGCCGGCCGCGTCTCGGGGCACAATATTAACCCGGCGAGCGGCTCCCTGAGGTCCGCACGTTAATAAATTATACGACACGGTCCATTGAGGGCCACGGCTTGCGGTTCAGCTGCGGGGACGAGGGCGATGTTACCGCGTACATTGGTGCCGTCGTGTATAAGTAATATATACCTACGTAATAATTTATTTATATACACGTTCTATACAGATTTTATATATGCATATACAGATAATATATGTATACAGAAATAAATTCTTTGACGTATCTATCGGTAAAAATCGGACAGCGGGTTGCTATGATGACTTACGCACCTAATTAGGGGAGGATTTAAAAAAAATGTCCTTTCTAAGGGAGTAAAAGGGCGAAGGGAGGTGGTGGGGGGAACAGTTTAAATTAAACCTATCCGATACGGCTGAGCTTTGATTGAAGTGTCTATCTATATATGTAAGAATATACAATAAAATACATTTTCTAATTCCATCTGTAATTAACTATAACTATGAGACCACATTATTGTAAGAGAAATTTCGCGTATTTCACAATGACCATAAAGGACTCGTAAGTCCGTACATCTTGAACACTATATTGCAGACTAACAGTGATTCTGATAGGTCCTTTTGTAAAACCGCTTCATTGTCCTCCGCATCAGCAAATTTCCAAGCCATCATCATCTCTACAATCACTACGCTTGCAACGAGATCACATTTCACAAGCGTACAGGTTTCCCTCGCAAACATCGAACGACGGCGAACTGGAGCGAGCACGCTTCGCCACGCTGCCCCAGTAATAATACCTACTTGGGTGGTTACTGCGAATCGTCTCAATACGTCACAAGCGCCTTGCGTCAACATTGTTGACAGTCTCGAGAACCCATACTAATTAGTTGCCAATGGGCACTTTACGCGCCTGTTCCGACTAAAACTGGCGACATAATGGGCCCATTAGTATATTTTGTTGCGTGGCCGCACGTGGCCAATGGACGCTCCGTGGCACAATCGGGACGTGAGCTCAGTGTGCCAGTACAGTCACCCCACACGACAGTAGTAACACATATGTATAAAAAAAACTAGACCGTCACTAACTACACTTGGTAACTGTTCGTTATATTTTACCGTGCTCGCTTATACAGAAGCGTAGATACCAACGACCAACGTTGAACCTGTGCCATGAGTCGACAAACATCCTATTCTGGCAAACGCAGAACGCAAACTGGCCAACACGACATCTTGCTATAAACAATAAAAAAAAAATCATAAACACACAAAAAAAGTCAAGCTGTTCCAATTTCGAACGATTCCAATTTCAAATTTCGTATCCAATTCCGAGCGGATTCCAATCCGGTGACATTGTGCCTAGTTATAACGCGATCACGAAACGACCACTGAGATAGACATTAAGCGGTCCATAAGCAGTTATCCGGTAAACGAGGGTCGTACTTAAACGTTCATTTGCGTTCCATCGCGGAACGCAATGTCACATACCAATTATACCGGGATATGATCTACGATGCAATATTGTTGGTGTGCGCCGCCGGCTTATTATCTTGACAATATATATGTATATAGCGAGGTAATAATCGTCGAAAGTCAGCGAGTGGTGAGTACGTATTGAGAACTACATCGGTGGCAAGCAACGCTCAGTCAATTTTGATTGTATACATGATTATACAAAGTTTGAGAAGCGTAGATTCTGCGTTCCACTTCAAAGCGATTAGAGCTCGTTTCGAATTTGTCAGCGTGACTACAAATACTCGCAACGAAAGTTTCGGGAGCTCGCAGCCGCCGAGACACGTGGCCGATACGCTACGTTTATTTTCCTATTTCAATTGTATAGAGCATTTTAAAGGCACGCTGTTGCCGAAATGCCTATCCACGGAGAAAAAAGTTTAGTAAACATTGTAACAATCTTATGCAAAACTATCTGTGCCCGCGACTTCGTCCGCGTGGAATTCTTAAATGGAAGTAACCTAAGTTATTCAGTATTACATCAGCCATCTGCCAGTGAAAGTCCCGTCAAAATCGGTTCAGCCGTTCCAGAGATTATCTGGAACAAACAGACAGACAGACAAAATGGTAAAAAATGTTATTTTGGTATACATATTACGTACCCTGTATACATACATATGCATTTAGTAAGTTGCGGTTACTTTAACATTACAAACAGACACTCCAATTTTATTTATCTGAATAAATGACGGCTACGTCTTGTGGCCATTTAATAATAATAACGGGTCTTCTAAATAGATTCACAACCTCACTCCCCAGTGGGGAAATTTTGTTAATTTATGTTATCATCCATACTTGTTGCCTCATACACGACTGTCTCGTTGGTCGGGAGGTCCTGGTCCAATTACCAGGTCAAGTATTATCGGAATTTTCTAATTCACATTTTCTAGTACTGGCTCTGAATGTTAATATGTGCCCGGTGTATGGCAATAGGCTCACCACCTATCACATAGTGTGACGTAAACGTAACTGATGAAACCCGCAGTGCACTCCACTCCCCTGCCTACCTCTTCGGGGATTACAGGCGTGACATACCATGGATGGTACCATCCATACTTGTCTACCTGTCCGTACATCCGCCCGTGTTTGTCTGTCACGTCATCACTGCGCAACCGATGAATCGATCCTGTTGAAATTTCACACGGAAATAACTTGTATCTTGTAAATGGCCACGGACTACTCGCCGCACGTTAAATATCAGGCCGTAAATGAGGACGAGGGTTAAAAGATTATACCTACGTGCGACATCGCACACGTGAGGCGCGCCCGTCGCACGAGTCGCTTAGGCGCGGCACGTGTCGATCCAAGTCAGTGAACGAATGTACTAGTTAGTAAATACAACAAGGCTAATCGACGTCCAGCCGTCGCCGCCGTTGTCGCTCGATCTGTATTATTCCCCGCGAATAAATTTCCATTACCTCGAATCGTACTCTCCTTGACGCTGCACATTGGTCTACTGGACGTAAGCGCGATTGCTCAGCCAGAGGTCCCGGGTTCGATCCGAGAGTTGGGATTTGTATAATCAGGTTTACTTACCAACTTGAAATAGGTACTTAGTATTAGCCCAGAGTTTGGATTTTAAGTAGGCGTATGATAATTAGCTCACCGCATATTCAATGGGATTTATAATGTAACTGTTTAGTATGAACGTGTACTACACATCTGTCTACCCATTCGAGGAAATATAGCCATGATATTATGTTATGTCTATTAACTATACACTATTTAAACCCCTTTCTATGTGGTCTGTATGGAATCATCTAGAAATGGACGTTATACAAATCGTAAAACACATTTTTATGCCTACGTGTAACATCAGAGTGAACACTGCCAAAGTGGCCACTATCGGCCAGTATCGGCGAGCCGTAAATTAAACGAACACATAATACCTACGTTTATTGTGTATCAATAATAAATAATAAAATAATAAACGTTTTTATCGTATTCCGAGCGCGGTGCACGCCGCCGACATTGCCAATGATGATGTCCTTCGGAATAAAATTCAACGATAAAAGAAAGATATTAACTATCGTGATAATTGCACATTATGCAACTCTCGCACTCGACTGAAAATGGACAGTGCATGCGTACCTGGTTTTGTGCCGGGTTCAATTCGGAAAATACTATACGTAACATCACGCCTGTAATCCTCGAAAAGGTGGGCAGATAAATCTAGTACACACCCACGGTTCACCAGTTACGTTTACGTCCCACTATGGAACAGGTGGTGAGCCTGTTGCCATGCACCGGGCACATGTCCAGACTGAAACCCACCCCTTCAAGTGTCAACATGTAGTTCTAAAAACATGCAAGCGACAAGTTAAGTCTTCGTTTCGCTCAGTAAATCGTCCGCATTGTTTACTAACAAGCCATAGACTTCCTAAGTTGAAGGGAACTTCAGATCAATATGAGATCGTGTGTTACCCTATGGGTCCTTTCTTCTTTCAAATAGACCGGCTCGAAGGGCAGATCAGATTTTGAACGTATTTAAAATAGAACCATAACACATTTCGTTAAAGTCTAGTTTTACATATCGAATGTTTTGTAACTGCGCCCGAGCAGCCTCCAGAAATAGAATATTTGAAATATAAAAATGTAAGTATCTAATACATATCCGCATACCTGTCCAAGTTTGTTACGTGATCGTTTAAGCACTACTACTAATACTATGTATGCAAAATAAAGTAGTATTATCGCCACCATTCTCCCAGTCCCCATCGCCAATCATACCATTATATGTGGCATGTTAAAGAAGAAACTCAGCGCAGATGTGGACTGAATCATTCGGAGCACACCGAATCCGCCCAACGCAACACGCACCATAAAACAATAAACAAAATAAACACTTTCGGTGACGGCTGTACCCAGACAACCCCCCCCCCCCCCCCCCCCCCCCCCCCCCGCACGCCTACTGTGTACTGTTCACAAGTGGACTGTTTCCGAGAAAGTGTGTTGCTGTTACAATAACGAAATAATGAAAAAAGGTGGCGGCGTATTTCTGCAAACTATTTACATGTACTGGAGAAAGATGACAGCGCTACTTGGATAAATAAATAAAAATAAATAACCTTCGAACCACGATAAATAAACACGACCTATCCATTATTTAAAAATGGAACTTCTAATCCTATTAGGTCTTAAAAAAAATTAAAGCAAAAAAACGGCAAAGGGAACAACATAAAACACTTATAAGAACTCAATCTCGAACTCAATTCTATTCAAAATAACACAAAAAAAAACCCAAAACAATTCGAGACTCTACGTGTAGTTTAAACAATTCTCATGGACATTCGCAACCATGTAAAAACTGGCTAGAATACAATGTCCGTGCGACTCGTTCGTCAACATATTGTATGTGTAATATGTACAAAGAGACACGCTATACGAGGTTTAGTAAGCGTTACAGTATCGACGGCGGCGAGACACGACTCGGCGACTTTAACATGACATGAAATGTGAAGAAAGGAGCGTTAACTGATTTAAATTCCGTCTTGCGCGGACGTACGGACGGGACAGTATGTCGTCGTCGCTAGTGTGACCATACTACATTTAAAAGAAGAAATAAATTTTTTGAGATATTTCCACACATACGGCCACCTGATCCCAGAATTGGCTCCAAGAGCGCCTGCATCATGGTAACCCGACGACGGCTGATAAATTAAATATGAATATAAAAACGGCCATTCACATAACAAATACTTGCACTTTCGATTTTTCTATATTTGTTTTGCGTGAGAATTGAAGCCGCGACCCTTTGCTTAGCAGTCTGGTTCACTGGGCCAACTATCACGCATAATTATGGCAGTGAATTTTTATCTCTCATTAAGTATTTGGTTTTTAGATAAAACTTTTATTGAATGTATTGTGGTTATAATTAATCGTATGATATGTTGCTTGATCACATGTACCTATTATAAGAGTTAAAGTTAGATTTCTAGCAATATTAAAAATTATTTTCTGCTCATTATTTCACATCACTTCTATACTTTAACATCTAGTAGGCATCGATATTTTTTACTTGTCAACCAAATAGCTAAGACAAAGACAAAGTGGAAGTACCATCGCATCGACTGCTATTGAATGTGACAGATCGTTCTTCATTAAAAGAAATCAAATTATAGAACCCAAACTCCAACCCGCATGCCCAGCGTGGAGATTATAGGAAAAAGAAACCGTCAGGAGAGGCCTATGTCCACCAGTGGACTCAGCAGGCTGATGATGAAACGATGAAAAAAATATATATTTTTCTATGCGTACCGAATACTACAGTAGCCATCACTTAGAACCGCTTTTGACCGGTGCACGGGACGCATTCAAACAAACATTGACGTTAAAGTACGTTACTTACTTTCATTAAACCCTTTACGTATAAATATTATTTTCTCCAATTCGAAAACTGCAATCTCAATAAACCAAAATAACTCAATAAGCCAAACCTGTGTGAATTTACGACAAATCTATAACTACAGTACTATCAGGGCCCTAGTGCCTTTTCTTGTAAATATCATAGATGGATAGACGGGAGGACAGCTTTAATGTATGTGTTTGTGTGTGTTAGTTATTTATAAAAAAAATACGGAATTCATTGCACTGAAATATGACATTTAATTTAGTGCAAGGAGTGAGACTTATCCGAGTGGTTGACAAAATTATGGTGTCGCGAACTCTGACGAAAGCGCAATGGTGATGTGATAATACTGTCTGAATTCTTTATGGCCTTGTATGGGAAAGCTGTGCCCGCTCTCACCGGTCCGCGCCGTCGCTGAGCATCGCTGTGCTGCATGGTGAAAGCCGTTACTCAGTAATAATGGGTTTTGGTGTTTCCCATCGAGTTATTTAGAACATTTTCTTTTATTTATACAAATGTTTTGTCTGTAGCATGCTTACGACTAATTACGTTGACCTTGTGGCTCAATAATTATGTAATTCTAAAAGGCAAGAAACAGGTGACATACAAAATGTATAGAATTTCTATAGAAATATCTTTAACAATTCAGGAAAACCTGCTAAGTTATCTGTTCAAACCGCGCATGCAGAATATTTTTCAAACGACAAACTTGGCGGCAGCCTTGTTAGTGAATTGGTTGCAAATGCGACCGCTGATCGAGAGGTCCTGGTTCGATCCCCGAGTCGGTACTATTGGATTTTAACTGGTGAAACGTGAGATGTATTCCTACACCGCCCCGACAAAGATAATAACACGGACGCGACAAAATAGAATAAATAAGTAATATTATCTAATTAGTAGACATAGATATATTTTATATTTATTTTTTTTTATTATGTAACTTGTTTATGTAATTGACTAAGAAGTGTGACCAATTAAATTTCTATGACATCTAGTGTTCATTCCAAGGAGGACGTTACACATACGTGCCATTCATATATACAGATAAGGTTATCCTATATTTTATTGTCCAATTTAGAGAACCAATACAATGAAGTGACCTCACGAACGATACCTCGGGGAACTATTTGTTTAGTAATAGCCTCGCGGCCACTGCTAACCCATCTGATCGAAAGCGAGATGTAGACTCGCCTAGACAGGGCCTATTCTACGCTGTTTTCAATAATGCGAAGTAGTACGAATCGGGAAAAATAGATGCCGACAGGGAGTTCCACTCTTTCGCAGTCTGCAGCAGTAACGATTTATCAAACCGTTTCGTCCTGTTCAGAGAGGGCGCCTATAAGATAAGGATGGTACCGCGCCCTACAGTAATGGAGAATGGAGTAGGTTGAGCCAAATTATGGAGCTCTTGCGGGCACTCTCCAAAATGTATCCAATAGAAGACATATATAAATATATAGACATAGAAGACAAGCAATTGGAGAATTAATAAATAAATAAACAACGCTCCGGCACAGTCCACTAGAGCCGGGAGACGGAAGCGCAGCGCCCCCGAGGAGCGCGCCGAAGCTCATCGCTAATAACACAAGCGGATTATTGATGACGCAACGACATCGCCGGGACACGGCGTCGCGGCGAACATTGGAATCACACCAATGTTACTGCGAAAAGGTTATTTTTAAATGGACTCTTCATCATCGGCTTTCACTCGGCGCTCGGTGCTCCCTGCTTACAGCGTAAGCGACCGGGCGTGATGTTATAATAAAAGTAATGCAATGATAACAATCAATAACATTCATCAACGAATGTATAGTCCTCAATATATGTACATAATTTATATAATTTAAAATGTATATTTCAAGTTTGGGATTGCCAAATAATAAAAAATTAACTGTAGGTACATAAGCGCCCAGTGCAGGGGCAATACACAGCACGAATAGCAAATCTGATTAACGCTAATTAGAACGCATTATGCTGTTTACTTACAATAGTAAATAAAAACAATAATTTGAGGATGAATTAACGAGCAAATCAAGAAAGAATCGATTGAAAGAACATGATCGAAAGAAGCGAGAACACTTAAGCATGTCTTTATTTTATGATAGCCAGGACTGTGCACGATTCGCGGTTGGTGAGAGCAGTAGGACTTAGGCGAAAACACACGTAGATAAATCCGTTCCGTTCCCGCTCCGCCGTTGCCTAATATCAAACTTACATTTACTATCTCGCCTACTGTGCTAGCTCGCCTACGTTTGTTGATTTTGACACGACAGAAGACAAAAATAACCGACTCGGAAAATATAAAAAAAAGGAAGAAAAAACGTAACATGCCGCCTGTAATCCCCGAAGAGGTAGGCAGAGGAATGTAGAACATTCCCACGTTTCACCAGTTACGTCGTCGTCGGGCACATATGCATCCATGCATCGGGCACATATCCAGACTCCGAGCCACTACTAGAAAATCTAAATCGGAAAATTTTAGTAGTGCCCTACCCGGGAATCGAACCCAGGACATCCCGATCGGCAGTCGCGCTTGCAACCAACGAGGCAGTCAAAAAAGGAATATCACGCCTATAATCCGTTAAGTAGACAGATGAACGTAGTTCACTCTCACGTCACACCAGTTACGTTTATGTTCCACTACGGGGTAGGTAGAGAGCCTATTGCCATGCACCGGGCACCAGTTCAGAGTCCGAGCCACTACTACACTACCTATTCGGGGATTACAATCGTGACGTTATTTTTACGAGTTTCAACCCTCAAAACGCCGAGCAGGAGAAACGCCTAGTTAAGAACAGGCGTTTTAGTTAACGTACAACATTACAAGTTTATAAATAAGAATGCATCTAAGCGACACTAAAGAAACAACGCTTCCAATTCGATTACTTAATATGTCGAAAAAAGCAAAGGTCGGAAGTGTTCATCCACGCATTGAGTGTTTTTATCGCGCCTGTGTCGAGAACTATATTAATACTTCGCCATATAGGTACAGGGAATTGGAAATAGGTATTTCGGAAAACACTTTGTGTGGGGATAAATCAATCAGCAACTAAAGTTCAAGAATTTTTTGTGTGTATAAAAGAAAATTTTCAACGCTTTAAATTATTTTTTATTTTAACACGGGTTATAAAATTGCAAATTGAACGGCTAAAATCTGTCGTGAACAATGCATCTTTGTATAAAAACTGAAATAACCGTGGCCCACGGCCGTCAGGATATCTATACGTATGTATCATGAGATACAATTCACATATTAGCAAACCGCGCCGGAGCGGTCGGAATTTAAACGTAACTTTGTACCGCCCAATCCCTTAACAAGGACTTTCGGTTTATTTGTTGTGCGATTTGCGAGTGGAAAACTTTCAATGATACCCTTAAACTCCCTTCAGCCCTCACCGTTCTTATGGTCGTTTTGTATTGGATCCGAAAAGTTAACGAAAAAAAAGGCGCGGTCGGCTTTCGGAGGGGCAAAAAAGCAGGGGTAATCTTCCTGCCCCTTTCGGATTCCTAGGACGTGCTAAGCTGTTGCTCTTGATTTGCTAAAAAACATTAATACCGATCGGTACATCTTTGGGATAGTCCACGAAACTTTCTTCGGTTTATTGCGAATTACATGCATATAATTACCACGAATAGTTTGGCAGATTGGTCATCCTGTCGATTTGCTTTGCAAGGGATTCCGATAGAAGATACTCTTAAAGTTAATATTCTTAAAAAACAAACAGCTGGCAACATAAATAAGAGTTATCGAGAAAAAAAACTAACACAATACAATAGACTACGTATGAACAGATACTTATAATAAATATCCTAACTTGTCTAAACTGTGACATTATGGAAATAGGAAAAATTATAAAAATCGAACCGAGAGCGCCGAGTGCGGGAGCTGGGATTTAAAAATAGAACGGGTAGTATGAATAGAGTTAATTACACTTTAAGGGTGCATTTACACTTTTATGGTTTATTGAAACTGTTTATGCACACGATTTGACGTTATAGCATGGAATTAATGCAAGTTATGAACGCTCCATCGCCGGCCAGCGATCTCACAAGTGAGGGGAAGAGGCGAGGGGCGGGGCGGGGAGGAACCCTTCACAACGTAATTCAAATAATTTCTTTAATTATCCTATATAATTAGTGCTCTCTGCCTACCCCATAACCCATCGATATGGGTTATGGGGTAGGCAGAGTGCATGCAGAGTGTACTAATACACATACAAACATACACATCGTGAAAGCGATCTTTCACGATATGTATGTTTGTATGTGTATTAGTACATACATACATATATATCCTATA
>DWDU01000412.1:0-19439 GCA_018245575.1 Jemadia suekentonmiller | reverse complement strand
TAATAGATTTCAGTTTTTTGAAGTTAAGATGTTGGTAATGTTAAATTTATATTTATTACCTGATATGACTTTCATGTCTTATTCTAAAAATCATATATCAAAATAACAATACCAATTGAAACTTTCAGAATTTACATCATGGCCTTTAGAATATCAAAATCTATACATAAATTGTGTCATAGGCAGAAAAAGACACGAAATGCGCTAGTCATCTTCCGCTCAATATACCTACATATGTATTAGGGAGACCCTTATGTAAACGGACCCTATGATTGCGCGATACCATATTATGTATTACTACACAGTAGCTTTCAGATATGGAGTTGATTTCCTACGAACGCGTACGAAAGATTGGATCGTTTATTAACAAGCTCAAAGAGTCTCGTAACGAACGCGACGGTGTTAATTCCGTCGAGCACTGATTCCCGTGTAACGTTTTCCGCGTGCTGTGACTGCAGTGACGCGAGCGTCTGTGTTGTCACGACTCGCGCTTTCTGGCTTTAGCCATATTATAACACTAGAATATGTCTACCCCATAATTATGTTACTTGTTCTATATTTAAATAGAAATGATACTGGTCACTATAGATTAAAGTCATAATTATCAAAGGTATAACATAAGTTTAAGAACTATATTAACTACTTCTCATAAATAATTAACAATACACATACAGAGAAATGATTATAGATATATACTAATTCTAAGCATGCTTACAGAAGAATTGATATCTAATTAATTACGTTGTTCATTATTAAAACATTTAAAATATGTTATTCTGTATTAAACAAAGAAAAAACGTGACTATTAACATGGATATTAAGTACGCACAAATTATATGGTAGATTGACAGAAAATAATTTATAACTATCGACTTTAAACGTGATTCGTAATAACATTACATGGAGTTATAATACAAAAAGTTAAATGTAGCATATGTACTACTGCCTACTCGTTCAGAAAGATTAGGCGTGATGTTACATTTTTCTACGTTTAAATTGAAACAATTCTGTAAAATTTTCTTGATGTGTACATTTATGTACAAATCTATACTTATGATGTTTTTATTTTATCACTTATCAGATATATAACGTGATCTGATAATGTCAGATTGGGTCGGTTTCCTCGATATTATTTATGGCATGCTATTAAGATTCAGGATTTATTTGGATTATTAAGGCAACATTATTGACTAATAAACAAATATATACCTATATATAAACTATTATAATTCAGTTGATTTTGAATTTAGACAGAAAATTTCCATTTAATATTAAATGTTACAAAGGCAATCCGAGGAAATTTCCTTCAAACTATTTTTATTGGAGACTACTATTTCTGTGCTGTAGAAGCGCTCGCTTTGTTGAAACCAAGCAGCCATCATTGTTAATTAAATTCCTGACGCGGTTAATCAAAGCTTGTATTTACATGAATGTCACTTAGACGTAAACCTTGAATGTAATATACAAGGACTTCTCATAAAGGTCATGCAGCCACTATTTACTGTATATATATGAATAATTATTTCATCGAGGTGAATAGATTTTTATCACAATAATTTTACATTGTTTTGTTCTGACGTCGTTTCTCTCAAAATTGATAGTATTGCAGTAGAGCATTGATAGTATTATTAAGGAATATCAAAAGCGCAATTAGTTAAGACAATTCTCGAAATGTAGATTGAATTTGTTTAGCAAAAGAGAAAATGTAATAATTATATGGTAAGATGTTGCTCTTCCAATATTTTCCCCTCAAGGAGACATTGCGGTGCGCATAACTCGCTACACCGTGAAAGGGGGCGATGTTATTGCTTTTCCTGGATATTATGGACACTTATTTATCATTGCGATTCCACTCTTTAGTTAAACGTTATCTTGGGCACCGCTTAAATTGGTTGGCGAGTTAATTTCTCAACCGCAAACGAAACCCAACTTAATTGTCGCCGCACTTTGGTCGCCTTTTAAATACCAATTTACTATTACTTAGCATTTCTATTAAAACCTCCATTAAAATAAATTGCTGCGAACTAAATTATAACAATTGTTGATAAATTTACATGGTCGAAAAGAGTAAACGAAGTCGACGTAAACGTCGTAAGTTTGATAACTTCTTGTGTTTATTTTATGTAAGCAAATTTATTTTGCATAAAACCCATGTACAAGCGCCGTTGAATGATTCATGCCGCGAACGGTTCGCGAAATTGCTCTCTCGTACAACAATGCGGTGTTTAAGCGTAGTGAAAATGAAACGTTAGCTACGAAATATGGTAAAGAGAGGGGATATAAAACAAGGAATTGCTTGGAGCGACAATTTTCACCTTTTCCCTTGATAACATAACGCAGGGAAAGCGGGGTATATTACGAATGCAAATATGATTTGCGATAAACGTAAACGAAGAAATGAGCGACGGACGCGAGCGGTGGGCCTCGTTTCCGTTTTTAAAAGGTTTCTTTTTTTTACCTTCCCTCCGCCAACGGACAAATCTAATTTCATAGCTTGATCTGTCAGACCTTTATCATGTTGTTGCTGAGCTTAATTCGTGCAAGTGGCTGCTTTGTCGCGTTTTAATTTGACACTTTGAGTTCGTATACGAAATTGTTCTTGCGAAATTGTTTTGTACGACGAGTACATTTCATTTCTAAGGTTGCGTCGTCGCACAAAAACCACAGGCTATTTACGTTTCTTCAAAAGAATATTTTTTCCTTTTACGATTGAATGGTATTAACAAAGTTTCCTTTCCGTTTTCTTTATAATTTCTTTACTTTTCCTTTTTACTAGATTCCATTTATAGCAATCGGTGGATGTTTTAAGGTATTTTCTATTATAAAGCTGTTAACTACGAAACTTGTAATACAGGAGCATTATTTGTATTTCTGCAGTCCATTAAATACTGTTCAACATAATTATTAATTCAAAGCAAAGCAAGTGCTCTTTTAGTACACGGAGGAATAATACGCGGACGGTTACTTTAGTTCGGGTCTGGCTTGACATCAGACCTTTTATACTCGGTCCCATGTCTTATTTATAAACAAATTTCAAGATTTATTTTACCACCGGCTTGTAGTTTATTCTATTTATTAATTTCTTTTAATTAAGATACAGCTACCTCAATCTTAATTACAGTGCATAATCAAAATGTAAACGAATCGTACAAACATTAACAACTTTCATGTTTACAAAAAAATAGTAGTATCCTTAATTCTTTATTCGGTTTACGGATCGTGACTCACAACTCTTGCCCGTGGCCTCAGCGAGGAACCTTGCACTTAGCATTGGCACGTTTGCTTTACACAAATCAACTTATGTCACATTACCAGTTCTATTTTGGTTGTGTCCGTGTGCGTGCCCCTTAATCTCGCGCGCGCTGCGTAATGTTTATCCATGTAACAATGTGCTGTCCTCTTGGTACATATTGGTAAACTCTTGCTCGCCACTTAGTACACGGCTATATAAAATATATTGTGCAGATTTATACATAATTTTATAGATCCTTATTTTTCGTAGAGAGAAGATTACGATCGGTTTCGTTTAATTTCAATACTATATATTTTTTTAATTTACTGTAACTTTATAAAGCAGTATTAAAGTAGCGATTTAGAATTCGGCTTTCCGCTGCGGTGTGGTCCAAATTATACCATTTTATGATTAAAACATGCCTCTCTGTATCGGTGAAGGATAATGTAGTGATAAAAACTGCACAGCTTAGATTTTCTACAATGTTCTCTAAGGCGTGTGAAGTGTGCACACTTCCTTTCGGCCAGTGTGGCAGAGTGTGGCCTTAAACATTCGTTCTGAGAGGAAACCAGGGTACCAAAAGTGAAGCTATAAAAGTTTTGTTTTTCATGAAACGTACTAACATTATTTATTTTATGTTTTCGTATTAATACCAATGATGATCTATGTATGTATATCGCTGTTGAGTTAAATTTCCACTTTCGTGTATCGTCCTAATAAAGTTTTATCTCTTTCGGCTGACTATCATTCAGTTGTTTTATTTTCCTCTCTTTCGTTATCTCAGGATGTTCAAAACAAACTCGTGTTGCTTTATTTACAAAATTATTTAAAAAATTTGTATCGGCCACACATCCAGCTAAGTGTCAAACTTTTATAATTTATCATCTTAACAAGATATGCGTTTCACATTCAATGTACTTTTATAAGGATTTTCCCTCCTCGTATAAGTAATCAGACAGGGACAGAGTTGTATGTTATATTTCTAATAAAATCATAGTGTAAATAGTATACATACATTTTATAATCACGCCTTCGGTTGGATTCAATTTTAGTGATATTTGTTATACTACGT
Source organism: Jemadia suekentonmiller (assembly GCA_018245575.1). Lineage (NCBI taxonomy): Eukaryota > Metazoa > Arthropoda > Insecta > Lepidoptera > Hesperiidae > Jemadia > Jemadia suekentonmiller. The sequence continues at coordinate 15,135 of DWDU01000412.1, read as the reverse complement.
AATAGCACGCTCGTGATTTCCCAAAAGGTAGGCACAGGAACGCAGTACACTCCCACGTTACGTCAGTATCGTTCACGTCCTACAATGGACTTGGTGGTGAGCACAATGCCATATATCGGGTAGAAATCCAGACTCCACTCCACTACTACAAATTTCAATTGAAAATTATAATTTGGCAAAATTTATTAAGTAGTACCCGATACGGGATTTGAACACCAGGTTTAGATCAACAGTCGCGCTAGCAAGAACAGGGAATCTTTCATTATCTGTTATAGGTATCAGATATCAGGATCTTTATCTATTTTATCTGGAAGGCTTTATAAAATGTCTTGACTTGGAATTTGCTTCATACATCATATCTATTACTAATTCATGTAGCTTGTGGGTACCGTGCTGTTCCATTATTAAGGTGATGTTGCGGTTGCAATGTACACACGAAACTGCGAGATTTTCGAGATTTAGTCCCCAGAAGAAGCATCACATAATGAAAATGATCATACACAGAGGTCCAATGTCATTTCAGTACAAATATATTCACGTGTTGGAACAATCACTTAACATCAGAAGGCGTGATACATAGATTTATCTGTTCGTTAATGATATTTTACAACTTTCTTAGACTTCAAACTGATTGCACTGTTTGCATAGAATTATTTACACGTGAAATTATTTCTGAGTGTGTGGCGGCGATAAGTTTGCGTTATCTCGTACGGCCATGAAATATGTACGTTCCGTTCGTCCAGTCAGTTGTGGTGAGTGTGCGAGAGAACTGGCGCCGGTTGCAGGACATTCTCGTTCGATACGACAACAGGAAATAAAATGTATCTTGAATTTTGCGATGAATAATGATGTACTAGTTTGTATTGTTACTAGAGTTTTTTTATGATTTTGTGTTTTTGTAGTCAGACAATATGTACGTCAAGTTTCCTATTTGTCAAATTGTATTTCAATGTTAAGTGTTGCGTGAAACATTTTTTGCAGTCGAGTTTACAATACTTGTTTTAATTGCGTTGATACATCTGTTCGTTTTATTTATGATTCCTTGATAGAGATAAACTCTTTCGTGTATTCATATTTGTATTGTTAGATCTGTAATTTGTAATATATGGACATATTAACCCATTCTTAAAAAAAGTAGGTCTTATTCAAATAAGTTCACAAAATGCGTTGCAACAGAAATCTACTTTACTTGTATGTATTAATTAAATGCGTATAAATATATCATAAATACTGCATACTCTCTAAAATGTGAAATTCTCGACGTCATTACTTAACGATCTTTGAGTATATTCGCATTATGAATAAGCATCTGGACCGACGCCAATGAATGTCATTCTATTGCAAAAATTGCACGTCTTCCGACGTCCTGTCGTCGCACAACGACAGTATAAGCCTTTTCATTTTTCCTACATTAGTTGCTATTGTTACGATGGTTTGAACAAGAAGCAATTGTTCGATGTACCAGAAGTTGAACTGTTTCTTTGAAGTATTGGCCATATTAGCCAGACACTTTACAATTTTGGTTTTAAACGATATAGCTGGATACTTCGTCAAACATTTTTTTTATGGTCAATAATTTCAGTTTTAAAAAAAATTATCGTCGGATAAAACTAAAGTATTTTTTTTAAATTATCCAACTGTTAGTTTTGGATAAAGGTAACAACTTATTTGCTGTCACGTTGATAAATGTGTTAGGGATTACAAAGCCGTTAGGTATAATATCAACGAATTACTATTTCGTGTATTCTACTCGCAGGCAGGTAAGCACTTTGGGGGATTACGGCAGACAAAGGTTCGGCCGTTCCATGCGACCTTTAGTTTGAACGTTAATACTACGTTCAAATTAGATCGGAGATCCCAATGGTTCGCTCTGTAAAGTGATGAGTTTTTGATAAGCATTTTCTATACTCTTACAGTTCACCGATTCTTTTATTGTTCATTATTTATTCATTTTCTTTGTTTGGTCACTTCATTGTTAGGAAATCAGCTGCCACTGATTGTACTATTTACTTGTACGAGCAAGAATAAATTTTCGAAAAATGGTATGTTTCGTACTATGTATTTTATGCGTTACTTCATACATTGTCGCAGGCAATTAGCCGCCGAGCGATGGATCCTTTGCCAGATCGGAAGAAATAATAAAAGGGAACAATAAAAACTTGGCAAGCTATCTCGTAGCGCCCATAACTACACACATACATACTATTGAAGCATGAACCTCGTTCCAGTTTGTACTCACCATATACTACACTCGACTCTAGAGACGTAGCCTTTGTATAGTGAACTAATTTATCTCTAACCAGACAGACATTGGGGGTACCTTGACCCCCGTCACGAGTTTTCTACCCGGCTCTACTAACAACTGGTGCCGGTTGATAACATATAGATACATAATGTACTGCGTTATACTAATGTAGATTAGTGGAAATTTCCATTAGTGCTCAACCCCTTTGGATTAAGGTACAACAAGTATAATATATTGTATTGTATTTAGTAGTATTAGTATAGTTATATAAATGAAACAAACAGTAGTTCAAAGCAACTGATATCTTGAAGGCACGGGCTTATTGTTAAAAGACAATTTTTGAACCTCTGCTAAAGTATTTTTTTTTTATTTTATCGTTTCATTGTTTAATATCGGGTCTTCTCTCTGAATGGGAGAGGTAAGGCCATAGTCTGCCGATGTTAGTCAAGTGCGTATTGGCAGAGTTTTCACGCTTATACATTTTTTTTGTGAACTCTAAAGTGTGTAGATATCTTCAGGATGTTTTCCTTCGCCGTTGTAGCAAACAAGTGATATTTAATCTTAATTTTAAATGCACAAATTGTAAAGAGGTGCTTGCCAGAATTTGAACCCGGACTACCCGAGTGACCGATCGACATTCAAACTACTAGAATATGACTGCTTCTTTCATTTTAAATTATTGTTACTTAATTAGTTTAATTGCAGTGTACTGTTGCCAAGTAGTTTCTGAGACAATGATTTAAAATAAATGATAATAAAAATTTTCTTTGACCTTTCTTTGATCTTGGGATAGACTGACATTGAGGTCTCGTCTATTAGCGCTCTTTTTTCTTATTTTATGTAAAACAATACTCGTGTATATCAATTAACTGTGACGAGGGTCCCAGTTTCCAGTAGCTAGATAGTTATCTCAATAAACAATTTACATTTCTCTTCATGATTTAGTTTCACCTATTCAAGTATTTTTTGCTTTATCGGTATGTTTCCATTGGCGATCTTTTTTATAAGCAAATACCTTTTTTATAAGTATTTATGAGTGTAAGATTTTAATGTTACCTGTAGTACATATACTTAATAACAGGTTTTATTTATTATAAAATTGAAAATGAAATTTTGGCGGTTCGAGTATAATGGTTGTATAATAATAAAGTTTTCTGATAGATAAATATTTTATGACGAAATTATTATTTCATTAATAATACATAAAATTGTAATGGGCATATTTACCTATATTTTATGTGCAAATTTATATCTTATAGGCATATTTATATCTTAAAATATTATATTATATTTGAAATATGTTATGAGAGATAGCTAAGTAGACACGGATGTTAATCCTATCTGTGCTCGGATAGGACAGTGACCTGAAACGTTTTTGCAGCCAATTTATCCGCTTTGTTCCGGTTTGAAGCGTGTGTATGTACATTCAATACGCACGGCTATAGGCACAGAGCGTTCCAATATAGTCCCAAAGGTCTTTTGACAAAAGCGATCGGCCTCAATTGTTATGGACTGCACTCGCGTTTTATATGTTACCATAAAAACTTATGTAACAGCCCCTCAACTTTAAAATTTTATTGACAGTTTTACGGGTTTTTACACATTTCGAATGGAAGAACGCAAATAAGTGTTTCATTACTAATTCAGTATTGTAATAGCCCGTGTACGTGCTGTGTCCAGTAACTGACACTCTGCTGTGACTATTTGTTAATTACACCAAGATGTTTATTTCTCCTTCTGTCATGGAATTTCTTACCGTGTGCAATCGGTTACTTACCTATTCGTTATTAGCGTGCACGCAAATGTCTTTTGTCTGTTTAATCCTTCCACTCCCTGTGTACACTCTGTTCCCAGTGTATTTTCTTCTGGAACCTCTACCTTAGCTATTTGACAAATTTCCGTGGCTTGTATGCAATTCGTCCAAACAGTCTAATCCGATGGTGACGCCTCTGGTGTCGCAATCCTCCATACTTGATAGTGTTTACAACTCCCATTTGCTCGTTTGTTTGCCTATGCAATGTCCATTTCTCTATTTTTCGCCTGTTCAAAAAGAAATTCCAAAACATTAGTAACTCCACGAAAAATCATATTTGGTTCTATCACAGTGAACGGACCCCGTTTCGGTTTCGTGCGTTGCGAGGTAGTTAAGTCCATAAAGTAGAGTGCTACGTAATAACGCCAGAGAACCACCACCTGCAGCCCGTAGAAATTCTACGTGGTACTTACGAGGCACGAGGACTGAGATGGCGTTTCGTTACGAACTTGTTAGGATGTAAGTGGTGGAGAGAGAGCAAGATGAGTTCACACTGGTGCACTTAATGTTTTACTTCTTTTCAATGCTTTATACATTTTTGTATGTATTTTAAAATTCGATGATTATTTTGTTTAAAATTATGGAAATAAACCTCAATTGATGCCTTGTAAATTATAAAGTTTCCAAATTTAAAAATTAAGTTCTCGACCCCATCGCATCTGACGTCTTGGGTCAAAATGTATCATTATTTAAATAAATTATATCTCTCATCGTCAGTCCTTTCACATGATGTCGTGTATTATGTATAAAAACAACGCATTCAATTACATTACTAATGCACTGTCCTTGTATTTAATATTTACGTTTAAATAATTTTACTATACGTACAAATTCCATTATTATTCTTTGACGATTAAATAACTACATCCTCCACGCGTGTGTATGTGAGCAAAGCTTATCTCTCAATTCGCCACCTCGCACGCCACTTTTCACCTTCCCGTTCCGTATTATTACACTCCTGGAGACACTAACGAGTGCTCACACTGCACCGTCGTGTGCCTGCGCTGTAAGGCGTTCACGTTAAACGGAAGCCTCGCTGATGTCATTCTTAGAGACGTAAAGAGAGGACTACATTTTTTTAATATTGGTGTCTCAATATACAAATAATCAGAATATATCAACTGTTAAAGTAATAGTGCCAAAGTTTTTTTTATATAGTTATTTTTCACTTTAAGTAATAATGATTATTATAAATATCATGAACCCTTTTATATAGGTTGCTAATAGAAGTCCTCTGCAGCCAATAGACAGATCTATTCAATCGAAAAGAAAATTATATTATACATTTCTAGTCAAGGAACGATCACAGACTTATTGATACGTCGAGGAACAAGACGAAATGGGAGATGAATTGATGCTTTCGAGGAGTAAAATAAAATGCGTAGTTTAAATATTAGATTCTTCTATTTTGATATAATGTTTGTGCCAATACTCAGACCAAAACTGTCGAGCGTAAGAAACAACTTAATTTTGCGCACAAAATTTCGTTGAAGCTATTACTTATGACAACAACATGGAATAACTTAATTGGTAAGTCTACATTCTCAATATATAGGTACTACTAAAACAGCGATTCTTGTGATGAAGCTTTATATTAAGGCTATTCAATAAAGCCTCTCAAAGCGTCTGTGAACCGGATGGAAAATGATCCTGCCGTGGTTGAATAACTCTTATGCATTTGTTTGCAGCATTCCAAGTGCATTTGCATTAAGCGCATTAACGTGTGGGGGTGCAACGATGCGTAAGTTTCGAGTTGCCAGTATAAGCGTATATTGTTTTTTTTACCTATAATGAAATTTAGAAGCGAAATTCTGATATGAAACCTGCGTAAATGTGCCACCAGTTTAACTGTCTTCATCGTCATCATGAGCAGCAGCAGCGGTAGCAGGTCTCAGTCCACTGCTTGAAATAGGCCTCCAGTAAAGAGGTTCTTGATCATATTGTTGAGTTGTTATTAATATTAATTTTCTACTTGATTTAAAGCTACATTGTATCTCATTAAAAACTACTTTATATTGGATTAAATGCCAACTGAAATACGAATTAAAAATTTTGAGTTAAGCGTAGCTTTATTTATCAGTTAAATACTTAAGGTATCGTGTCAACTGAATTTTGTATGTTGTAAAATATCTATTACATACAAGAGCTTAATATCGCAGGATGACAAATTAACATAAAGAAAAGAGAATTGAAATGAATAAATATAATAATAAGTAAATTAACTGGCCAAACGTGCGAGTGTTCTACATTCCTTTACCTATCTCTTCGGGGATTATAGGCGTGATGTTACGTAAAGATTGGCAAATAAAATGAAGGTAGGTACCAACTTATTAGTGAATTTCGTACTGAAATTAACTAGTAAATTTAAGTTTCGTTATACTAAAATACTTCATATACCTATTTGAAATATGAAACAGTTTGTTATATTATATTCGAGTTGTTCCTCTTTATATAGTTAAATAACATTGCTTAAACTGCTTGTAATTCTTACTTTCTAGAAGGCTTTATGTGTTATGTTGTCGCTGCTGCGCATGGGTCTTTCTACGGAAGTTTCACCGCTTGGCCTCAGTACTTACGTCGAAGGAGGTGCCATTGATATCACTTAAAGTTTTAGTACAGCTTTATTATGAACTGTTATGTCACAATACACATTGGAATTGACCTTTCAGCGCGCCATCCAATCTCTCGATACGCTTCTGACAATTTCCTATTGGAGTTTACAAATAATAAGTGGCCCGAGGTCAGATTTGCTGGCATTGACAGACAGTTTGCAATCGAGCCGGGGTTGCGAGCTCTACTGTCTACACACTTTCATGAATTTACAATTCGTTCTATGAATGGTTGGTTACCAACCGATTGAATCAATATCTTTTATTCTTGTGTGAGTTAGCCGTGAATTTGGGAAATTACTTATAGCTTTATTCGATAAGTCTGAGTGATTAGATTATCTTTGGCTTATGCTTTCTGCTGACAGCAAAGAATGTAATTTTCCTGTTCCAATAGGTACTGAGAGATAGTATAGGTAGATTTAATTACGTGATAATTGAAAGTTATGGCGCATTACAAATACTAAATAGGCTTTTTTATGTTGTGGTGGACATCATATGGAATACTTTTTGAATTTAAAGAAAAACACGAAAATCTAAATAAGAAAAAAATTGTAGTGCCCGACTCGAAATTGAACCCAGGACATACCGATCGGCTGTCACATATGATGGGATGTCGATCTGCGAAAGGCTGCGGGCAAACGCTGGATGCGACAAGCCGAGGACAGGGCGCGATGGCGCTTTTTGGGGGAGGCCTAATGTCCAACAGTGGACTGAGACACGCTGTTGTTGATGATGATGAAAAATGAACCCCACGTGCGAGTAAGCGAACAACTCCCCACTGTTCTCGAAACTTCATCACTGGGTTGGAGTGGAGCCAGCAGGCAGCGGAGTGCCCCCGCAGGGACTTCGCACGACCGTAACAGGTTCACACACTTTGGACGATACTTTTAATCGGAGAAATGTGCTGCAGAGCTATTGGAAGTTTAATTTTGGAAATATAGAGGGAAAAGTTAGCTGCTGATTGTGTAATTCTGAATATTACTACAATGTTACCAACTATTAGTAAATATTGTTACTATTCCTAAATGTTACTACATACATACTTATTATTGTTATTATTACTAACTATTGTTACTATTATTCAATATTGTTACTGTTACTAACTATTGTTACTAGGTTCTACTAGTACATAGGCGATGTTTTTCATCCAATGATAGAGAAACAACGATAACACAGAATGAGCGAAGAAACAAAATCAACGTCAACTCCCTGTATAATTTATTGTATTAATCAAATTTTGCCGTCTTGAAAGTGATTTGAAGAAGATACTAGTAGGTATGTACGTATTTCATACAATCGGATATTATGTCGGATTTAGTTTATTTGAATATTGAAAAAGGTTTGTGTTACATGGGAATTAATTATTGAAATACTAACCAGAATTTATCTTGTAGACAAATTTTGACAAAATATATTTAAATGTAGTTTACGCTACTGGCGTACTCCGCGATCAGATAGTTTTCAATTCAGGTTATGTGTCAATTATAACAATGAAGTTACATGTTAAACTAAATTAGATAATTATATATGTTCGAGTTTTAAAATGTTGATGAATTATCTTTCTTGAATTTTAAAACGTATTTATATCAGAAGAAAAAACACAGGTATTGTGATATACACATCAGATTATTTTCATTAGGTTGGGAAGAAAAACCTTTATATTTTCGCGAATAAAAACGCTGTTTATTGTGTTGTAATTTAGTCGAATCCTCCTGTCTGTAGGAGAGATCGCACGATGGTCGTGTTAGCACGATAGTATTTTGAGTTACTTTGAAGCAACCATAATTATCAACAAGTATTGCTATTAATTGAATAACATGAAATTACATGCAGCAATTAAACAAAGAAGAATAGAATCGGTGAAACTCAAAAATATGGCTTATTACCATTCAAATCGGGGCTACATACATCTTAAGCAACTTGTAAGAAGTTATTAGATCTTGATGGAGAGCGATGTTACATTCCTGAAGTATCTCCCGACTTCGCACTATAGGATTGTCATTAATTCAAAGTTTATGAAACTTTTTAAGTGATAAAAATTTCGTTCCTAGCGAAGCTCAATTTGCTCTTGGTTGACGTTTTGTTGATAAAGGGCAAAAGTTGTTAGATTGTGTTATCCTGTAGTTAACAGAAAGATAAAAAGTTCATTGAACTAAAGGGAGGGTATTTGACTTGTTTTAAAAATCAGTTTTTGTGTACGTAATACTAAATATGAAGAGTACATTCCTGACGCTCTGTTACTTTAATGCTTAAAATCCTCGAAGGTCAATTGCGTACTAGATGAAGACGCAACAAGTTCAGGATCAAATAGCCTTATCTTTATTAAATCCTCTCTTCTTTAAGGGCAAATTAAATTTCCACGGAGCGTCTGATAACGGGCCACAAACAGATTTCAGACAGCGGAGATTCTATATAATAAGCATGGTAGTGAATTCTTCGAAAAACTTTTCCCCTGATCTTCAATAGATATTGCTTGGATAGAGATCAAACTTCAATTTTAATCATAAATTTTATTGGACGTTCAAGTTTAAGCCCATTTATCTATCCGACGTTTTTGAGAGGTTTGCTGGATGTGACTTTAGATAAAACTTCCTGAGATAACAATTATATATTATAGTATTACAAAGCGGGCCCTCGATGCGAGTAGATCGATTTGTTTCGATAACCTTCTATATAGGAATTATGAGTCTTATTATTTTGAATCAGTGCGGTGAATTTTTATTTTGTAACTATACGGGTTTCTTAAAAAAAAATTGTTGCAATACATTTAGTTTCTTTTTATGTTGAAAAGAGAAAAATTCTTATAATTAGACTCTGATTACGTCATGTCGTTATCGCGTCAAAGCTACATTATGTAATATTCATTGTAATAATATATTCTTTCTGAGACTAGAAAGGTTACTTAGACAAAGGCGACCGGAATGAAACTCTGAAATATAGTTCTTATAAAACTTTCCCGATTCATTCATCATTCCCTTTCTTTTATTAAGGAACGTGTGGCTTTTGTCTATAATAAATCCATATAGTTTTTTTCTAATAGTAGTTACCAACTTTCTCGTTGAGTGTGTGCCGTTGTGTTGTGTTTTAATTTTTTGTTGTTTTTCAGCTTTTGTTTTCATTCAAAGGTCAGGGCTTGTTGTTGTTCCTTTTGTGTACATTCTTTTGTTTACGTAACTTGGCTGCAAAGAGTTGTAATTTTGATCGGTATTGTACTATTTTAAAATAACGATTATTCTTAACTGATAAATCATTAAAAAAAAATTATCAGCTTTATACATTATACCATTTTCTCTACAGTTTTTTTCGAAAAAAATTTGCTCGAGTTTTGTCGTCCTTGAAGCCAGACCTCAGCTAAGAATTATCGTGTTCCTGTTTAAAATTACCCATTGTAATATTTATTTCCACGACCTCCAAACTTGGTGAAAATAATAGATGCTGCTTAACGGTCAAGATAGGGGCAAGTACGGGTGCTTGTGTACAGAACTTAGCTTGAGCTATCTCACAAACGTCCAAAGCATCAGATGTCCTTTACGTAGTCACGACGGCTGGCATAACTAAAAAGAAATTCAAGCTTTCATCTAAGAAAAACTTCATTCTGTTTGTTGTACGAAATAAAATCTGCAGGGGTCGTTAGCGTTTTTCCATTTAACCTCTACGTATAACACCTCTCTTTTATTTGTCAGAATATATGCCTCGTTAATGGCTGTATGGAATTTGCAACTAAACGGCAGATGATTAATGGCGCCGCCAGAGGGCTCCAACAAAGCGCGTGGCAGACGGTGGCGGGTGGGTTGAATTCGCGCGGCGTGTCGTGGTGGGGCTCCAATTAGCGCACTCTTGCCTATTGATGTTTTAGCGTACCTTATAATGACACGAGTAAATCAACAAAGTTAAATATTATGATTTTTTTAAAAGATTTGTTGGAGCCGGGGACAGTTTTAGCTTTTAGTGTAATGTTATGAATACACATCATGTTACAAGAGTATGATAACTTCTAATTTATAGGTGTATATATATATATATATATATATATATATATATATATACATTATATATATATATTTGGTTTATTCTATAAAATAACTATTGACTGTCTGGCTCGTTGGTTAAGTGGTTGCAAGTGCGACTGTTAACTGAGAGATTCTAGGTTCAAATCCCGGATCAGATACTATTAAATTTTTCTAACTTGAATTTTCTAGTACTGGTTCGAAGTCTGGATTTGTGACTAGTGTGTGGCAATAGGCTCACCGCTTATTCCATAGTGGGAAATAAAACGTAAGTGGTGAAACGTGGGAGTGTACTAAACTTCTCTGTCTACCTCTTCAGGGATTACAAGCTTGATGTAAAGTTTTTCATTAAAAAAAATGATCCCCTCGCCGGAAACACTCACGACTTTATTATTTCAAGTAAACGTTCACTTAAATATAAACACTGATAAATTGTGCCCCTAAATTCGGTGTTAATTCACAAACCGTCATGCCGAGGATTATCGGTAACAATGCACGATATGAAGCATGGATATAGCGTTTTAATATCGACTACAAAATGGCACGCGTTGGGGGAACAAATAGAAATTGAATATGTATTATTAAACACCTTGGGTGTAGTTTACTTTTAAATGTTAGGTGACATGAAACACTTCGTATTATATGGATAATGTTTTGTTACATACAAAGATATATTGCGACAGTATAATAATGTTTCACCCTCTATTCCACGGGCCAGATAATACAACCGTTAGAAGTGGAAGTACTACACGTCTTTGCCTACCCTTTGGGCGAAATACATGGGGTATGTTTTGAAGATGTCTCCCGATTGTAATATTAAAATACTCGTATGTCGTGCTTTTAAATGATCTGTCTAGGAGTGAAGTCAATTATTATCCTACGACTTGAAAGGTTAAACACATTTTTACATATAATGTGACACCGCGTCCGTTCAATTAGACTCGACCCCCATAAGCGTAGTTTAATTAAACTCCCCCTAATAACACTTTTAGTGAGCGACATAATATGTGTCTACTAATATAATGTTTTAATCAATCTATGGCGCTTTTGGTAACATAGCGGTAATGACTGGGTCAAGTAAAGTTAACACGGTTTCGATATTTGGTAATTACGTTGAGAATGTTGAAAATAAATACATGTACACAATACTGCTGTATGATTGAAAATATCCGCAGCACGATAAGTATAACATGTTTCTTTCTTTTTTCTTTCAGAAAACAACCAAAGACTTTTGCGTTCGACCACTGCTTCTATTCGCTGGATTCGTTGTTGCCCAACTTCGCCTCGCAGAAGACGGTGTTCGAATGCCTCGGTCGTGACATCCTGGACAATGCCTTCGACGGGTACAACGCTTGTATTTTCGCATACGGACAGACCGGTGAGTGTGCTCGCATATTACTTGCAATTTATGAAATTAAATAACTATACAGTCGTTGTTATCACATCAAAATGTGGTACAAATCATTACTCGTCTTCAGTATGGATACGCTATAATTTTGCAGTGTTGTCTCCATTCATCGCTTTATTTGTAAGGAATATCAGTTTTTGACTTCTGCTAATTCTGATCAAGGTAATTATTGATAGCAGAAACCTAGGTAATTTTGGTCATTTTTGTAAACTAATTTTGTGGCCCTAGTATTATATTATCTGATGCTATATTTTTGGGTGGTGACACGATTGAGTTTTTCACACCAATTTTCTTTCTAATTTCTTCCATACGCAGAAATATTAAACTGCAATGTCAACTACTTTGCTTCTGCACGAAGTATAGGGAACGCTCGTGCTTGACTAAATATCTGTTATCCGCGCCGCGGTCTGGCTCAGTATCTCACGTAGTGATTTAGTAAATTGTTTATTTCTATGCAGTTTAGCACTTCTACTTGACTTAAAAGTTGTATTCTTTAGATTTTTGTTCCTGTCCTTGATTGTTGGTTAAATAGAAACTCAGCTATAGTAGCGCCTACCGTTACTTACAATTATGTAGTAATTTATAATTAGTTACTTAAGTTTGTTTTAAAAAAAAGCTCCACTTCCATTTCCTTTTTCGAGCTGAATACTTTCAAGCAAATAACGAGTATGAACAAATCGAAGAAACATCATTCTTCTATACCGATGGACTTCATATAACGCTTACTTTCTCCACATCTATTAATATTATATATATTATGGGACATTGCTATATTTTCCAATGTGTTAATTCACAAGCTCCCTCATGAGTCGCGACCTCCAGGAAGACGATAGTCACGTCGCCGAGGTCCCTGCCGGAGAAACACGCGACATGCATACATTGATATTATCCTGCTACAGGATGTTCCCTATGATCGGAATATAATAATCTTCGATATGCCTTGTGCTGTTATAAAAATAATGATTATTTCAGACATCATAGACTATCTCAAAAATAGAGATGAATAACAATTATAATATTAATAGTAAAATCAAACACTAGTTATCTTATACTCCCTATGTTTATTTTATTAAATATGTTTAATCTAAAATACCTTTACTTACCTGCAATTTAATGTCAACACAATATTAAAAAATTTGTAAATATAAAGCTAAAATGACATTTTCGATTATTCTCCGAGCTGACATTGATTTGTACGTTTGCACAGGCCGCTCGCGATATTAATTCCGACAAGCGCCACAACATGACATGCAGCACGTGTCCAGTGCGGACATAGCTTTAGTTGGTGAGTCACGTCGCCACGCCGTCTACAGGACGTGCGTATATCGGAACGCATTGTATTTCAGCGCGCGCACGCTTCAAGACGTGGTACTAGTCACTTTGATACAACGTACCGCCAAACTGAGGGCGGTAACTAAATACAAATTAGTACTTACTTCATCATCAGCCTATTGCAGTTCACTGCTAGACATAATCCCCATACTGGGCATGCGTGTTGATTTGCATTTGGGTTGCAGTATTTGCTTATAACGATTTATTAACTGCAATCGTTGTTAATAATATAATTTTATATAGTCGTGTTAAGCCTGCCAAGGCATAGTCGGGCACGGTAGCAGACTATGGCCTTAATGCTGTCGATACTGAGACGAGAAGCAGTGAAATGATGACAAGGACGTGTGTTGTAAAATTCGTAACGTGAATGAACGGGCCAGTTTTAACGCTCGAACTGCCGTCTTCAGTTGCTGTATTATTATACATTGTTATTACAACACGCACGATTTTGTATATTCACCGTTGGACGGTTTTTGCGGTTGTTGGAAGCGCGGGTGGGAAAGTTTTAATCAAACTTTACAATGCGGCGCGGGGACTATAAACAAGCACAAACATAACTCGTATAATTAAACGTGTTCGCAAATAAAGCACTGAGAAATGTACTCGAGGCTTATACGGGTTGCGTAATTATTTCTAAGTTTTGTATTTTTAACGTAGTCGAATGTAATTTTCATTGTTCACGGATTCAGTAGGAGGTACTTGAAGTCCGTTATACTTGTATCGTTTTGAACTTGTGTTTTATGATATACAATGTTGTGCTTATGAATATACCTTGCTATGTAAATAGTCTTCAAATAGCAGTATGTGAATACATAACTTTTGTCTAAGGCTCAATTAATAAATTATATTTTTTGCCTTTTTTTGCTGTTTCATTCATTTATTCATCAATGAAGAACGAAACGTTTACTAAAATTTTACACTTTCTTTTATGAATTAATATACATAAACAATCTTTTTCGCCACCTCACAATTGAAACATACAATTTATATAAATTTAAACAATACCTACGAAATTTACCTCAAATGTTGTCAAGCGGTGCAGATTTACGGGCGTACGCCAATCCGATGTTCTGCCTCGTAAACATCCCGCCGCCTTCCTTCTACGGCTTAATTCATTGCGACGGCTCGTGCAATGATGCACAAGTAACACCACGATAGTATTCTCAGACGTAACGTTGACTGTTGCACCTGTTATTCATTCGTTCCTTACTGTACACTCATATAATGGAAGTACGAACTATGTTCACTACCAACTGACACTTAGCTCGCATGGCTGTCTACGGTCTTAACCGTCCGTATTCTGAAAGGAGAGTCGTGTCCAACAGTGGGACAATATAATGGTTGATGACGACGGCGATGATCTTCGAAATCGGTATGCATTTGTGTGTGTGTGCATTAGTGGCCTGTACCACCATTCAATTTAGTTGTGTTATAATCAATTTGCATTAGTTTTAAGGTGTGAGAGAACCTTAATACATATTATTACGAACACATTATTGATGTTATTCCTTCCTTCGAACTGTTATGCCGGTTGATTTAACCATTGGAGATAATAAATACTGACGATATTTCTAAATGGACCTTAATTTTGGCAAAGACAAATAAGTTGTTGTTCACTCAAATGACACATTTTCTAGTACAAATAATTTACAAAATCTATAATTTTTTTATCTCTTAATATATACATTGCCATTCGCAACATAAGTACAAATTATCTATAC
>DWDU01000411.1:0-19441 GCA_018245575.1 Jemadia suekentonmiller | reverse complement strand
TAGAAATTGGTCACTGTACTGCCTGTCTGTATTTTAGAAATGCAACTGTCAGGATTAATGTTGACAGAAGAAGTTTAAAGCTTCATTTAATTCCTCTTCGCTTTCCTTTGTTCTACAGAACAGACATTGCATGCCGACCTTCGAGCGAAGAGGTTTGAAATTGAATCCAGAGGCAACAATGCGGCTATGCTTACCTCAAAGCATGTATGCGCGATTACATTGTCTTCGAGGGAATGTGTGTTCAGTCATAGCATTGGAGGACTGTTGACTATTGCGAGCACGTAAAGTATTATGATAGGAGTCTTATAACAACATATTATGGTATATAAGATAGGGCAGTTTCGAGTGCTTTAAGTTTATATCTTATTATCAGTACGCGAATTTATGTATTGTTCGAACATATTCCATTGTCCCAGCGACCGCTCGCGTATTCGAATATTAATACGCGTCAAAAGAGACGAGATTCAATGTCATTCAATACTTTTATCGGCTATCACATTAAAATGTACAATCACACCGTAAGATATGAGATGTACCGGTTTGTATAAACTCTTTCCTTATTGAGGTTCGAAAAATCACGATGATATGACGAGGCAATGGAGATGACATATTTAATAGCTATTCTTATATAATACACCACTGTGTATTATAGTTTCAGTAACCATGGTGTGCACAGGAGTCGTTAATATATCATATATAATATATAATATCGAGCTCAAGTTGCTTACTGTGATAGTCTGGGTAAGACCGTGGCTGTGCTCAGTCCGGCTGTTGTTAAACAAACCGTAAAGCGGGCATTGTGCGAGCGCAGTGGGGTAACGCAACGATTACCAAATGTAACATTTGTGTCACGAGAGCCGTCGCTTATCGCCGATCTTAAACAAGAGCGCCTTCCACACGCCACCAGGGTGGGGTGCGCTGGTCACCAGTTCGCGCGGTCAGTGATTCCGTCGCTAGTGATCGCGCGCGCGTCTCAACAGTCACTTACGGGACCTCACACTACACCGTAAGTTTTTATTCTATGTGCGACCCGTCGCTGCTAACAACGTAATTATTAGAGTGCATCTTAATATGACTCTCGTTTTACGGCTTATGGCTTCGGTTGGTGTGTACTTTAATGATACCAATATTGCATAGCGAGTTTATAATATAGCACAGCGAAATTTTAATTTGATACGTCTATTTCTTTATTGGTGGAATCACGAATAATTTTCTGTAAATTGTACACTTCTGTTTAATTTTCGTAATGCAATAATCCATTATAAAATGGTGTAGTTCCGTTCTGATTGCACACTAATTAACTAAATTGGCACAAAACGCAAGATTAATAATGCATTAGATCCAATAGAAAATAATCCATTGAAGTTTATAAAATTAAACGTCTTTTATTATTTTATTGCATACAAAGAACATAAAAAGAGTTTCGGAGCATATTTATAAACCTGTTAGTTTTAGATAATTAATATAAGAATAGATATTAACTTAATATAATACATTAATGCTCCTCTTTCTTTTCGTTTACTTGTTTTTATGTTCACAACACGTACGTAGATTATTTTTATTGTACTTGGGCGTTAATTGGATCGTATTAAGTGTGCGCACAGAGCTTTATTTCATATCAGAATTAACTCAAGGTTTATAGGGTGCCATTATTAATTGGGTTCTAATGACCTTTTTTATATGTGAATAATGCGTATAGTACGTTAAAAACTAAAAATAATAAACATAACTTTTGCAGCAATAAATTTTGTATAATGAAGTACAGAATGACGAGTATGTTTAGCGATTATACTTCTATTCGTACACGTACACGTCGTACGAGTATGCAGCGTTAGAAACGTATTTATTTGTTTTTATTCCATTACGATGTTCAGGGATTTGCGTTTCAATCTCTTATATACATATATACATACATATTTTATATACGTCTATGAACGTCGCTTCTGTTTACGTAATTTCTCAGCTTTCCTATATAGCAACGTAATAATTCGTTCCTAGTTTTGAGGAAACGCCTTTTCTAGAACGAGTATGAATTGATCTCAAAACTGTGCCACTTTTCGAGTTACGCTCTAACAATCGAGTATTAAGTTCATTACATGGTTTATGTTATGTAACATCATCCGATGATGTATAAGTAACTTACATACATTTATAACGATACGAAAGTCATAAAAGTTTAAATCCACTCTGTTCATAGTTACCACTAGTTGCGAGTGAATATCTAAAGGTTATTAGATAAGGGAACTGTTCACCATATCGATAAAAAACATCTATGAAACTTTAATTCTTTCCTTGGACTTGTGATGGTTTAAGACTTTTAATAAATTTATTATCGTAGCGATCGTGATGTGTTACATTTAATATAGATAGCAAAGTTGTGTTGAGCCGACTAGATAGATTGTCGAAACGCATGCAAATTGTAAGTAAAAGTAATTGCCTACATCGGAATAGAAATCGCTCGATGCGGCCGCCTCACATCCTGATCGGCTGACGTGGAATCATTCATTCGAGTCACGAAAGGAGACGTAAAAAGTGTCGCTTAGGATAATAATAGTCGTGATATCGGTGAAGGTCAGACCAGCGATATGCCGTGACCGTTAAAAATTCGCGACCTCACCGTCTAATTATACCGGTGAACGAAAGCGTTATTTGCAACTACCGCATTTCCTAATACCTTTTTATATCGAAACTCAAAAAATTAGTCCAATAACAGCGAGAAAAAATTGTTGAATAACAAATTTCATAGACCAGTTTTTTTTTTATCCGTTCGATCAAAATTTTAACGTTGTCTGTTGGCTACATACCTACGTAAAACCTTTCAACGGCACATAGGAAACATTTTTGGATATTAATTGAGTTGTCGACACGTTCTCAAAAACGTTTACGAACTGCCATGTTGAATCTGCGAGGTTTTGATACAATTGAATTTTTGGACTAAAATTGTACGTAGAAAACATCCTTACATTCCATGTGATGGATGGAAAAAAATTCCAACATGAGCGTATACGTAACAACGAGTACTCTTTATATACGGATAAATAAAATTGGAGTGTCTGTTTGTAATTTTAAAACAACCACTATTTAATAAATGCATATGTATGTACACGGTGCATGTCGTATACCAAATAACAAAATATCATTTTTTACCATTTATGTCTGTCTGTCTGTTTGTTCCGGCTAATCTGTGGAAAGGCTGGACCGATTTTGTCGGGACCTTCACTAGCAGATAGCTGATGTAATAAAGACTAACTTAGGCTACTTTCAATTCACAATTTTAAAATTCGTGTAAATTCCAAGTGAAAACCATTGAGGCTGAATGAACGTTTAAAGCATTTCAAGATGACATTCGTTTTTAGATTCGTCCGAAACTTATTGTGTTCAATATTAGGTGAACATTGTTTTTTATGGCTTAAACAAATATCCTTCGTATGAATAATACTATAATATTTTTAGTGCCGCACTGTCCCGAGGTGCTCTTAGAGTGAGTATATAACAATTGTTTCCAAAGAGTAGATTAAAGATATTATGTTTAAGCAGTTTAAATATTTTACGATATTAAACATCCAAAATCCACACGCATAAAAGTGTTATGACTTATAAAAGAAACTTGTAATTATGACTACCTCATTGGTCATGTTGGTTGCAAGCGCGATTGCTGATCGAGAGGTCTTGGGTTCAAATCCTGGGTCCGGCATTATTGGGTTTTTCTGACTTAGATTTTCTAGTAGGTGCGCGGGGTCTGGATATTGCCCAGTGTATGACAATAGACGCACCATCTATTCCATGGTAGGTCCCAAACGTAGCTGGAGAAACGTGGGTGTGTTATACATTGTTCTGCCTACCTCGTCGGAATTACCGGCGTGATGATACGTTTTTTTCGGTTACGTTGTAATTGAGTACTGCATCTTTCATTCTTACGTAACGGTTATTGACCAAAGTAATCAAGTTACTCGTGTAACAGTGCCTAATTTAGTATTACTTCTATACTTTTATTGCTCTTTCGTTCGGTTTCGTCAGACTGTCCGTCAAACTGTGACGTGTTACATATTGTTGATTGCTTTCTTCCTTCTCTTCCTATGATTACGACTCGGGGCCACATGTTTCCTTGTCGACGAGTGACGATGTGTGTTTCCCGTGTTTCTTAATAATGTATGTATATGTTTTGTTATATACTATATAATCGACATTAAAACAATTTAAAATAATGGAATCTATTTCGATGTTCGAATATTACATTTAGACATTTCAAATTACGTTTAATTCCATCATTCTATTAGGATTAGTATCAACCAAGTGTCGGATTTTAAAAAACATAACTGATTCTATAATCAATTTATTGTCAAGCTAATTTATATTTAAATTGACAAAAAGAAACATTCTTCCAATTACATAAGTGTAAATAAATAATATATTAAGCGTGTTACCCGATTAACACCACCATTTTTAAACTCAATTCCGCTTAGATTTGAAACAATGAAAAAGTTTCGAAATTTCAGTTTCTTTACTTGAAAGAAATGTAACGACAACGGAAACACGTTGACGATCGTGATATGCCAATAATGAATGCGGGTCATATTTCGCATGACGAATATTAACAATTCAAATTGACTGCATGTTGCGGTGACGCATACGGCGGCGTTATTGTGATATCTTATAAATAATACAGTTTTATAAACGTCCGCGTGATGCTTTATTTGCATGCTAATCCTAGAATAAATATTTTATTCCACGGACACTATTACAAGAACTGAGAACTGGAGCAAACAAGAATAAGCTTCATATTTTGTAATGACCTGTTAGCATTTCGTAAGACTGGCTTCTGCGCTATAATTTTAAAAGGACGTTCGTTCAAAAGTATCTTATAAAAGCTGCTTCGACCTATTAAGGTAAACCGACATCACTATCCAAAATTTCTTTCTTAAATAAGCAACATTTAAATTGACGCTTATTTCGTTGTTGTGAGAAAAATATAAATTTTGTGAGCGCTGTAAGTTTCAATACGATATATAAGAACATTGATACACTATTAATCATCAAATATTATATTATACACCGCATAAATCGGCATATACGAGAAGTTGTCACTCCATACGCATGATACTGAAATAATTTTACGCTGAAGACGTAAGAAAAAATTGCAATGTACAATGCTTACACAAACTCCATTCAAACTGATTACCTTAAATTCCTGGATACAAAATAAAGTACCTAATTGTTTGGCGGATGTAAATGTAAAGTGTAAACACAAGTTTTAGTATATCTATAAGTAACTAATCGATATTTTCATTAATTCGCATTTCTGAAAAATTACCTATTTCGGATCATCCACGTAAACTTGGATCGATAGGGTTTGATTGGTTTTATATCAGGAAGAAAGGATCGCGTAAAAAGTATTTCTTCAGACCTTACTTCATTCTACTGCATTTCTTCTGCATTCAATACATATTACATTCATTATTAATTAAACAATCGACATAGTATATGTATTTGGCTACATTTTTATGCAAATTGAATATGTAAGTTGTTTATTAATGTAGCTTAATGTAAATTAATGTTGTAAGGTTTAGCTACAACTGTACAATAAGCCCAGTGCATACGATGGTCCATTGATCGTAATTAATTTACGCAAAGGACACGGCAATAAATTATAATGGAACTCGACCTAGAAAATTAACATGTTGCTTGACACTACGCCTCTGTTTCCCAGAAGGAGTAGGCAGAGGAATGCATTACGCCCACTCTACACCGTTTATGATATACGTCTCACGGAATTGAGGGAAGCCTCTTGCCATATGCCGGACACAAAACTAAACTCCGAGCTGCTATATGAATTTTTCATAGAAAAATATACATACATATACATATATTATGATTCTGCATAAAAGTCCTATAATCCATATATTTCACATAAATTTTAATAACATTATATATAATTAAAAAACGAAGCCTAACATGAATAGTGAAGGTAGAATTTCATCGTAATTCAACCAGACCGTATGTGTACCGTGATATAGATATATAAGTAAAGTTTGGCGATCAGAAAATTACGAGTATATCGAGCGTGAAGTAATTATCGCCGTAGATTGAAATTGGATAACGCTGTGTGATATCAAATTACGTTAACGAGACACGTTGATTATTATAAGAAGTGTTAATATTACATAAACAATATTATTCCGTCGGCAAACGAATATGCCTCAACAACAAGCGTTCTAACACTGTCTCAAATAATTTATCATAACACAAATATGTTTGAATGTTGCAGTTAAATAGGAGAGGCTAAAAATAGGAATAATTCTAATTCACGATACGTATGTTATGGTTAAAAATATTGGCCAGGTTAGATGTGTAAATAGCAACTACATCGATTGTCAACAGAAAAAAAAGCTAACCAACCCTTACATAATTTTCAAGTCAAATTAATTCTACCGTGCAGTTAAGCCGGCTGAAAATGAAATCATTTAAAAGGAGTGAACTTTATAGGAACCGTTAGGCTCTTCTCGAATATAAATGTAAAATTCGTCGGCTAATCTTACATTAATTATCTCTACCATATTTTGTCGAAATATAATTGCATATCGGGTATCATTTAGGTTAATATACTACGGATTACTATTTAACTTATATAAACGGTATTAATTTACCCAAATCATTACATTTCTGTAACTAGGTGTACTGATTACACCTTGCTTGTAACGCCATTACGGTCTATAAGACTAATGGCGTTAAGCATACTTAGCTATGACACACCGTCTTATAAAATTCGGTGTATCTACTTCTATGTATGTATTCATTGCACATGCATTGATTGAAAACGCTATATTTTACTGTTATTGTATACACATGCTGTACACCACATACGTAGATAGCAGGAAACAAACTATTGTGACCGAAATGAAACTTTAATTTTAGAAGGCTCTTATTTCATATTGGTAGAATGGTTGAGCTAAAAGCCGTTTTCTACACTTCCGTCAAATTGGTTAGACTGTAATTGGTTTGTTTAGGAAATGAAGCCGGTAAAATTAATGTGGCCTCGTCCACATGCAGAGAAAATTCCATTTATAGTAATGGAAGGAGAAATGTAGAAATGTTCTTATTTCGGTTCTCTCGCATGCAATGTCCTCTGGTCCATGTTTGAGTAAATGTTGAAAAAGAGGAAAAAACCTATTTTAGTTCCATTTCGACATGTTTTCTCCATTCACATGTACCCTGTAGTATAATTTGAGACTAGCTTTTGCGCACACATTTCGTACCTAATATCAATTTGCTCTCGCCGGAGAAAAGTTGAATATATACGCTTATAGCATCATTCACAGTGGCTGAAACTCAGGAAACGTGCGATGTATTTCGTAAATAAAAAAGTTTTGGTAATTCGGTTACATATTTATATTTGATACCAAACTCACCTTTCACAATATGTTACATTTTACGAATGCAATATTCATTTCGTTAATGCAACGTCAAATCCAGAGACTCATATTAGGGTATTGATGTAACTTAAAATTAATTCTTTTCGATCAAATCTTTCGGTCTCGTCAATGAATAAATTAATTTTATTGATCCGCGAGACATTTAAGACCGTGTCGCAATCAGTGTGTATGCTTCACAATAATTAATACAAGATAGCGCAGTTCTTGCTGATAGTCGCGCGTAAGTGCAGGTGCACCGAGCACACAAGGTGTCCGGAGAAAAACAAAGAACATTAAAATGCGATCAAGTGTAGCTTGTTTTCACCGAGTTCATAAATACTAGGATCCTATCTTTTATTTAATGCATTGGAATAAGCTACTTAGCGAATGGAACCTTTGTTCTGTGACAACAGCGTTAAGAGAGCTTAAAGCTTCGGAGAAACCTGGTGTTGTGTTGAAAATTCAATTAAAGTTTTCCCTTTGCAAACATTTTCCTTATAGTTCACTGTAAAATCTAATTGTTTTACCGGACGGTTACTGTTGCTTGCTCTCTGCAATTGTAGGTCAAAATATATATATATCAACGTCTGTATATAAATTACATTTTGAAAAAAATCATATTTTATGTACTAATGAAGATTTATTTAATTAAAAAACATGTAAGGTGCAATCCGTTTGATACTACGATGGACACCCACATGCTATGTACTGCAGACACTTAAATTGTTAATAAGAAATCCGATTACGAATATAGCAAGTAAGCTACACTGAGTCCTGACACTGACACTGTTACGAGTAGCTATACTGACACTGAAAATTTAGTAAGATTTGTCAGACTAGTAAAATTAGTCAGCAACAGAACATCAGATCATCGAATACGCGGTAGATGTCAGTATCTATGTTAGCAATGACATGTTAACATAGTCGCAGCTAAAGTGGTAAACAACGAAGAAATTTCTCTATCATCTTCGTATCTTAAGTATATCTTCATATTATAAGTATTCGAGTAATTCGTTTCTCCCTAAATTGATTCCAGAAAATATCCCTTTCTAATGTCACGCTCTGGGTGGAACGAAATTATATGTTGAAATTGAATTTTATTAAACGATGAACCATGAACGGATTTTTTGCTACTGTCACTATTACGATCCAATTTCTTCTACATTCCACAACAACAACATACAACATTACATACAACATTCCATACGGACTCGTATGATTGGTAATTAATAAATGAGCAAGAAAACAAAAAATGGTGGCGTAAACATATCAGATATTTCTTACTGCAAGTCATAAAAAGAGGCTAATCTGATATTAAAGTTATTCAAAGATATCAGCGGAATATACCGTTTTTTGTTCCGGCCAGCATGTATCCTGCTATTCAGCGAAGGTTATATGATCGTCAAAATTGGAGACATCGAGTTAGCAACTCAATTTATAAAATTATCTCCGTCTCAATTGGCTGTAATTGCGTTTGTAACCAATGAGCCGAATATAAAACGAAATAAGATACGAGAAACACAATCATATTTTTCATTATAGAGCATTTTCGATATCATATTTTGATGTCACGGTAATATAAGCATGTTTTGAAATCCGATTTAAGATATGGAAGACATTGAGTATATAACGTTCAAGTATAAAAAGCTAGGAGTGTTTAAGGATGTTTTTGTGATTGATGATTCGATTAGAATGGGTGTACTTAACGATATAATCGAGAAATCGCGACGCACTGGCACTTGTGGTGTCGATCTCGAAGGGGCTAATCAGATATCGAGTAGCTACGACATCGTAATGTCTCCAGGCGCTGCGACTTTCCCCAGCCCCAACCGTGTATTTATCTTTTGCTCTGTGCACAACTTTGTTACAAATGCTTGTGTACTGTTGCTTTCGTCGTCGACAAAGCGAGTGGTCATCAGTCAACTTGTGTTGGAGGGTATGGTAGGTGGCTGATGAACCGCGATTATAATAATTTTCATATTATTAAAATTTTCATAATTTTCATATATATCCAATGTTAAAGACTTCGTCTTCAATTAAAGTGATAAGAGCGAATATTTATGTTGTCCCTCCTAGTCCAGGTTGGAGCAACATCAATTTTTTTTATCATACTTTTTCTTTACATATTATTTTGTTGTTGGCTTTTCCACTTATGTGTTAATGACATAGTGTCGTTAGCAATGGGGTGTACATGCGCCCTTACAAGGTGTCCAACTTCGGCCATTACGACTACCGGACCTATCTGTAACTTCCATTAAGCGGATATAGACGCCTACTTGCACAAGCACAACATAAAACAAAAGTTAAAGATGTTGCTCGGGAGACTGATATATTGGCGCCATCTGCATTTTCCGCCTTCACATTGGATGTAGCGAAATATGTAGCTCTTAAAATAATAGTTCACATCTTCCGTAAGAATCTTTTCATGCATATCTTACTTTCGTTATAATAATACGTTTAATCTAGTCGCCTTCTAATAATTCAAGTAACATAACCTGGGTGCAGTCTGAGCAGATTTTTCATATGTAATATTGCAATAATTTATGACTATAATATTACAATAGATATGTGTAATATTATAATAGAAATTTATTTTATGATATGACAACCATTGGTAATCTGATATTAATCTGAGACAGACAATTTATGAATGGCATAATATATCATAACTATAATTTCCCATTCAAAAGTTTATCTAAATTATTAAGTCTGGTTCCAAAGTAAAATGTTACACATGAGACTGTGCATCCAAACGATGAAATGTAGGAAGTCGCATATTATAGAGAATAGCGTCAATTATAGGCAGTGTTGAAGAGATCAATTTACAGGCGGTGAATTTCCCGCAATGGCCGGAATATGATACGTACGGAAGTTTTATTGGGAGCGTGCGACCATCCACCGAGTAGTTTCAGGACTCAGATAAACATATGAACGGTGTTTTAAGGTCAGGCATTTTCTTCTGTCACCACATAATTCATACAGTTAGCAACATGAAATTTAATTGTTATAAAAGGCAATACGCTTACTGCGTATTCTATGCCATGAATAAAATAAGTTTCAAACGTGTTAGTGTCACACCTCTCTGACTACCTTTTCAAGCAGATACAGGCATGATGTCATGTTGCATTTTATGTAAGTTAAGGTAGTAACTACATACATACGGCGGTAATATGTATAATTAGTGTTGTTAGTAGACTTTGATACAAGTACATAGATATTTCTTATTTATTAATGCGTGGATTAAATCATAATTGAATGAATGTCTTGGGACATTTCTATACCTGACCATCAAATACCAACTAGTGGTGAAGAGAACCCGTATTATGGTAACCAAACTTACATATACAACATACATATACAACATACATATACAAAGGTATTTTTTGGTACCAAGACGCAACAAACTATCATGCCGAAATTTGAAACCAGTACACCGGCTCCACGCTCAAGTTCACTAACCACTACAAAAATTGGGCAAGTCATAAAATTAGTTTTACCAATGTTAAAGCAGAAGCGCTTATAACATTGCAGGCATTTACGAAACTGTTCTGAGACCACACGGAATACGACGCTAGCAACTTTTACGACATTAAACCTGCTATAAGTGGAATATTCACACAGGCTGAATATCGGTGTCCGACGTCCGGAAGCGACACGACCCGAGCGCGGATGGAATAATATCGTTTAATGTTTGCACGAACACCGATCGAGCGCGCATCTATACATCATTCGTTGCTCCGGCGTTCATATAGAGCTATGCATCGCGTGCAAATTTCACGCGGTACCAGTCTGCATACATTATACCGCGCTACGGCTGTATTACATACAATCAGGTTCTCTTGTTACGTATATCCAAACTAAATATTTTAAGAGTAATTGTAGAAAAGAAAAATACACATCAGTATTTTTGAGCACAACGAGCATAATTTATACATGATAAAAAGGTGATATTTTATATACTTAATGTTCACAAAACTCAATTAAAACAAAACATTACGCGGTGATCTAGTTTCTTACATAACTTGATCCAATGAGCTACGATAAAATCTGTTAAGTAGCCGAATTATAATAATACCGAAATATTTTAATCAGTCAAATGTCAGAAATACATATAATACAGTAACATAATCGTGTTGTCTATAGGTACGTGACGGAAGGGGGCACTTAGTGGTTACATTAACATATTTATTAGTATTGTCCTTCATCAACATTAGATCGCTTTGATGCACACACGCCTCAGCCTTTAATCGAAGATTACATCTGCATAATAGTTGTTCTGAATACTACGCTTAAATGGGTTTAATCGAAACGCAAACACTCGACTTAATTGCGGATATTAAACCGTTATACTCTCTATTACGACTTTAGCATAAGACAAAGTCAGCTACTGTTATTCGTTCAAAAATAGTAGAGATGTGTAGAATAATTCAGTGAAAGGTTAACTGGAAAATTATTACTTTGAAAAAAAAATAAAAAACTATTTCTCGTTCCTACTGAACTTGAAAGTAGAAAGTTTGTGTAAAGGAAAATATCTCATAATAAGCTATCAATGAAATGAAATACGTACCTACATTATATATAACGATATACTATGTCGTCATGTCGTATTTATATGAGACTCGATTAAAAAAAAGGAAAATTAGTCTTTGTAATAATATTGCTTCGAGAGTGCTGGAGATATAAGAGTATAATGATATTTCAGAGAATATGTTAGAATAATTATATTTACGCCTTGATACGTATTAAGAAATTTTATAAATTCATACATTAGATTGCCCTGATTCATTCTAAAAGATAATAATCTTCTACAACGTAAAGACTAACGAGGCTTTCTAGGTTTATTTTAATTATACATATATATATATATATATATTCATAGATTCAAACAACACCTAATCAAATTACGTTCTTGAAATGTGCAGCAACTTTCTATCTTTATGTAGAATTGCACAGAAAAACACCGCATCGCACGGCGCTTAGGAAATGTGCATTAGTTTAAAAATACCTGTTCTATGTGTTGCAATAAATGTGTTGAAGATCTATCTACATAACACGATTAAAATACAAAACATAAGTCTTATGTATATATTATGTCAATTTCATAAGACGAGGAATACGAAAATAAGACCGTTCGTTTGTGTATAATAATGTGTTTTGTTTAGATCATATCTGATTTTCGCAGCGATTACCTAAATACCTTAAAGTAGAAATATATTTTATTTGATTGATCATTTTTATAATTTCCTTTGTATAAAAATATGTTGTGTCTTACTGTGTTTTTAAAATTAGCATCCTAACATTCTATATTTTTTGAACTTAATAGATAATTTTGGTCAAAGGAAATCCATATTATGGCTTCATAGAGATCGCCATGAATAGAGCTTCTTATCTTATACCCGCTGTGCTCTGAAACGCGAAACACATTTTTTTATTTTATTTCACCCTTTACCTATTGACTTCGTGTTGAAAAGAAGCCTGTTCTCTTCGAGTATTTGATATTCCAGCGAATACTTGTATTCGTCGTATACAAATCCAAGTTTCATTGTATGAATATTAAATAAACCTCTCAAACGGAGGTATAAAATAGAAAAAACTATGACAATACAAACCTGTTGAATGGTACAGAATTCTATTAGAGCTTTGACGTCAGCATCCGTTGGCTGCCAGTTTGTGTTTCGATGAGTCAGTTGGTCTTTATTAAATCTAAAATAAAATAAACTTTAATAACGTTGCCACGCTGGACCGCGTGACGCTCGCGGGCCTTTGTAATTTCACCGAGCGCGATGGGTTTAATTAATTTTTTGCAAATTCTTAATGAGCTGCTGTTTAAGTTTAAATCCGTTTGTTATTCTTAGATAAACAAATCGAGTTAAACATGTTTTATGCATGAAGAGTGCGATGAATATTTCTAATGGCACAAACAAACACAAAGTCACACATGATTCTTCTAATTCTTGTTTTCTGAGTACATTCCTTTAAGATCCCTTTGAAATTGAACTTAGCGATTTATTCATTAGTATGCCCATCTGAAACTATGCTCTTCAACGGTATTACACAGTTTTTTAATAACATTATAGTGCTACTGTAACAAGGGTTTAGATTCATGTGGGTTTTTATACGTGGGTAGTTTTACTAATATTTTTACTCTCATTATTTAAACTTTATATGTACTATATATTTAACTATGTAAACTGTACTTAGATATATAAATTACTTCATGATAGTCGTCAGAGCAAATAGATAAAATCTTAAAACAACACAACTTTATTGGGATCGTGGAATCGCTCCCATTCGGTACGCTCCGCGTAAACGAAGGACCATCAATAAATAGTTTACGCGTCGTTGATTCTACTCCTATGGTTTCCACACTCAAAGATGTGTGTATTCATTTCTTTAGAGATACAATTACTTCAAAACCCACTAATTTATCAATGAGTACATAATATATTGTCAACCCCGTAAAGGACCTGGCGTGGAGGATGTTCCTTCAATTGACGAATAGGTACTCTTATGATGATTTTAATGAACGTAGAGGAGACGAAAAAAGAGCGCCAGGACCGCCGCAGACGGCAATATTTATTATATTCGTTCGATGGTGTCATCATTACTTGTATCCTCAAGTACTTGAGGGTCCATCCATACCCATGTGGCCTCAGTCTCCGGAAACTTGATTGGTTATATCTAATTATTTAGTTCCCAATCGGTATTCAATCATACATCGACTTTCTTCGGAAACCATGGAAGATATACATATAATGTTTAAGCTTTATTGATGTCCCAAAGTTATGAAATACAGTGCTCATAAATAAAGTGACAAATAGATGAAAATAGTCGCGGCATGATAATACATAAGCTATTGGCCACTTTGATGGCACCCGTATTATCCCTTAAAGTACTTCGGTCTGGGCACTTACTTTGATATCATTTATTTTATTGGCCGTAACATCGGCTTACAGAGAACTCGGCCCGTTTAGCACGTTTATATTGTCGATGGGATTATATCTTCCACAAATATGTTATAAAGATTTAACATGTGTTATAAAATAGAATGGCGCGCGACCGTTCTGTATTTTGCATTCCATTTGGGTGCACAAACATTTTTTAACGTGCACTATATCGGTAAACACGTCCAAGTGTATGTTACGCAAGCATTGTGTGTTCTGTTATTCACTGAACTTTGCTTTCACTGTTACTGCATATATTACACAGTTCGAAGATCCCATCATGGACCTTTACTTATCCACTTTATCGTGTTTCCGAGTGCTCGAACATCCGTTAAAGGCTCTATGAATACATTAAGGATTATAGGATCGTTGCTAACTAATGGTCGATGCTACACATACGTTGGTATATAGTAAGAATGATTTTAGCAACGCATTATGATTCAGTACTGGAGGCACTGTGTTCCTACATTCGATATTAAGAGGTAGTATTAGAAAAATAATATTGCAAAAGCTTAATTTTAAACTCAGAGACAAAAATTGCTAAGCACGTACCGTGAACAAACTATACCGTGGTATTATTATATTTAGATATTAAAGCGATACTACGAAATAAAAGATTAATATTCATACAGCCAATACTGTCAACAAAATAATTAATTGATTGAAAACATTTGTGAAAGGGTTGGAAAAAAATTGGATGGGAGATTACAAAATCAATAAACCCGAGTGCACTCAGATTGGCCATCGTTCCATCGTGCCATATCCTAATCCGCTTGATGGATGCTGGCCTTTCGAATGTGCAAACAGTTTTAAAATAATCCGTGTGCATCCGTTACGTCCAGAGTGGGTTTGTGAGATTTTATCGGACCATGTAATTCAAAGGGAACCGACAAAAGACATTAGTACTGATGTGCCTGCTCTACTTATACACGGAGAATTATTTTAAAAAAAACTTTAATAATAGAAAGGGACAAAACTTTAAATTCAGAATGCACTAAAAAGGGACAAAACAAATTATTGAATATTAACTGTTCTGTATATTGCTGGTAAACATTTTTATCCGTTCCATTTGACACGGTCGTTGGCGCGTCCTTCGCACGTTATATCATATGTGAGAGTGTGAGTGTATGGCAACTATGACTCAGAGAAACCTAATATGGGGGTTGGGTGAGACGCTCGAGATATTAAGTAGTGCTATAGCGCATTCGACCAAATACTTGATTGGAGTTGATACCTACCTCGGGCCATAATGGAAGTGAAGATAACGTTGAGTAAACGTCGCCAAATTAACACGTCCAAAATAGGCTCAGCATGACAAAAACCTATACTCGAGATATAGTCTCTTAAGGTTTATAGTGCATTGGTCACTTCTCGTATTGCTTATTAAGCATGTCCCAAAAACACTAGTTGTATTTAATACTAACGTTTTTCTACTAACGAATTACTAACACACTAACTAACGAAAGTCCTATTATCCATTATGTTAGCGGTAATGGCGACTTATCGGAACGTTGCATTAATTCATGGCAACGATTTATCAAAGTTTTGAGACACAACCATCACACGATGCCTAACCAACCCAAATATAAAGATTACCACATCTGATAATAATCTTATAGACAGTAGTAGCAGATCTATTGTCATTGTCAGATCAACTGCCCTCTACAGATACGAGTAGTGATAATGAACAGCGCGAAAGACAATAATAAGGGTTGATCCACGTTAACTTTAAGTTGCAGACCACCCAGACAGGATTAAATATTGTTGAATTAATAAATAATTTAATTATCTAAACGAGCAACAGGTAAAAAAGCGTTGGTCAATAATTTTGCTTTGATAAATCTTTCACGCTTGACCTTTTCTAAAGCTTCATTCATTATT
Source organism: Jemadia suekentonmiller (assembly GCA_018245575.1). Lineage (NCBI taxonomy): Eukaryota > Metazoa > Arthropoda > Insecta > Lepidoptera > Hesperiidae > Jemadia > Jemadia suekentonmiller. The sequence continues at coordinate 3,207 of DWDU01000411.1, read as the reverse complement.
CCCATAATGCCATCTAATGCTAAAGGCGTGACAAAAGATCTAGTGCAGCGGAATAATATTCAATTGCAATATTGAGATGAGATTAGGTCCATTGTTTCTAAAATTAACGTCTGGCCCGAGCTTGATTATATAGTATGGGTTAAATCCTAACAGTTTACACAAACGGATTTGCGCTTCTTGTCTATTGTATTCATTCCTATTGTATTGCTGTATTGTATATTGCGTTGCTAATATTGTCAATATTATCACAAACTATTCAAGCATTTCGAATACAATAAAACAGCAATAATTAAATTATTTAATGATCAGCTGAGTGATTTGTTTGGATGTGAATTGATAGGAAAATATATGAAGTGTGTGATTCAACGGCTTTTAAATATTGAATATAAGGATTTGTTATTATGAAATAAACGTAATGTTTTATTGATACACGCATAATTATCACTATGACCCCGAGAAACTACTAGAGAATTACGAAAAAAGCTAGTGACCAATATAAACAACAGTTATTACTAAAACATATTTCACATAAACATAACATAAACAAATCTCGTTAAATACCCAAAATTTTTGTTTCCACCTCTCAAAGTGTTATATGGGTGGGTAAATTGAAGCAATGTGTAATCAGCACAGATTAATTGTGTTTATGAGATGCGCGATCACAGACTCGTTCACAGCCGTCGTGCGTTGTTCCGAAAATCATAGAGCTTTGGATGTTTCGCATCAACACAATTGTCCCAACATTGAATCAGTAAAATATTATTGATACAAGAATTTGACTACCGAAATTTGTTTAAAGAGGTATATCAAGGTCAGTCTCAGTGGAAAATTTGAACGCTTCGATAAGTTTTGGTGACGATTTAAACCAGACATGGAATAGAAAAAATAAATAACATAAATAATGTATTTGCTATGCTAAATAAGCTATCGTTAAATTATGGTTATAAAGAACAAATTGGACCTCTAACTCTTAAAACGTTGGCGTAACTTTGGTAACGTTAATTTGTCTTTTATTGAATTGAATGTATAATTTATTGATGTTGATTTAAAAGAAGAATTCTAAGCACCATTTGTCTTACTATGGATTAATCAATTCTATATAGAAAAAGTTCAATATAACAGATAAATGGAGAATGTTACATTTGAGTTTGTGACGTGAATTTGGTTAAAACAGAAGAGGAGCAAAAAATCGTAATGTGTGCAAATAGAGCATACGAAATCTGTGTATCGATCAATTTGAAACGCCACATTGAACACGTCCATATAATCAGCACATTTTATAAGATGACAGGTAAACAAACGTCAGCATCTCACGCACGGTCCATTAAATATTTGTTTATTCATAATCCATTACATAACGAGCAAGAACTCAATTTCACACCTACAGGTATTAAGCTGAATAATTAGCTGCCTCTACGAGTTGATATAACTTTGGTAGCGCACGTGCATACATGTTAGTTTTACCACAATAATTATAAGTTTGTGTGTTTTACAGCAAAGTTATGAGAGGCGAGAAGAGTTAATTGCTTTAATGAACTCCCAACTAACATTGCAAGCGTTAGGAAGCATGCAACAAACATCTTTAGCCACAGAGCATTACGGTTTCAGACGAAAAAAAAGGACTAGTTAAACACAATTTGTGTACCTTATTTATATTGAATGTAATTAAATTCAGATACGACATAAACGGAATAATGAACACAAGTTACTCGAATCTAACTAAATGATACATTCGTATTAGCTAACGCGCAGATGGTTATATTAGTTATGTAACGAGTTGATTGAGCACGCAGTACCTACAAGCAAGACGGCAAGACGGTGTGTGGACTTGAATTTACTTTAAAGTACCTTCTAATAGAGAGCGAGTGTCCGCGCTGCTGCAGTGAATGAATCTATAATGGTATATCTATATGTTTGTTTGAATTGTGATATATTTTCGTCACAAGAGCATGTCCTGACTTGTTCAATGAAATTATATACTTAGAGATATAAATTTCAAATCGTTTATTTAATTATTCATTTCAATATGTACACTTCATTCGGAATAAACCAATCCTATTAATGAAAATTAATGCTCTCATGAGTTTTCTGCTAAAGGGTTTCTTGGCGGTGTTCCATTAGCTAACGGCTAGACAGACCACACGAGGCTTATTGTACGAGTATTATAATAACATTCTTATGGCCCTGGGTTTAAATCAGAGCTTGGATACTATGGAACTGTTCAACTAGAATTTGTAGGTAATTGAAATTCCTGGTAGTGGCTCGGAGTCTGGATTTGTGCCATATACCTACATGGCAATTAGCTCATCACCTTTTTCATAGTGGGACGTAAAGTACTACCTACCACTCCGGGAATTACATGCGTGATGTTACGAATAATACAGATGTCCAGAACGCGTACAGGTGCGTCACTTCTGTCGAATAGTAACTATGAGTAGTAACGTCACGTGTTTTAACGTATGCCGTGTCTCGACTATATCGCTTTCACTTTGTAACAAATTGTGCCAATGTCTTTTTTTCTTCACATGACGAGGCTAGTTCTCCTCCAATCGAGATATGCGTTGACAGGCGTTTTATTTTTGCAAAAGAAATGTGTGTATTACAGTCGTAACCGTAATGTGACGTCCTCAAAACCGTTTTACAGATTGCGTCACGACTTCTATTATTTTATATTACGAATATATTTTCATGTTGAAGTCGGTATTTTTTTTAAAAATGTTTTGAAGTTTGATGGTACATTGGACAAGCTGAAAATTGCGAAACTCTGAAGCGATTCCAATGTTAGAATAATAGTGTTATAAAAGACATCTGTTACTAAACATTAGGTATATTAATATCATAATTTGTTTAAATTGCCTTTAAAGTGTCGTATTCATGATATCTACTAGACTATAAGATTTGAAATAATTTTTCGTGGATAATACATATTTATCAATTTACTACCTTTACATTTTAAAGTGGCTTATATGCCAATTTCGCCACACAATCGGCACTGAACTTGTAGGCTTTTATTAGACAACATTAATTAAACTGTTACGTGAACGTGCGTAACAATGCCGGATACAATTCGACATCAGTAAGAGTACCTGCCTAATGTATTTGTTATCGGCAACAATCTACCGCCCCCGGCCAGACCGCCTCCCGCCCGCTCGGCCGCGCACCCGTCTGCACTCCAGTCCCCGTACGTACTCCCGTCTGCCGCCCTCT
>DWDU01000410.1:0-19446 GCA_018245575.1 Jemadia suekentonmiller | reverse complement strand
CTTCCTCACCATTAAAAGTGTCGACAGATGACGAAAAAAAGTGGCAGCCATACAGCATTTATCGCGGAACAATTGCTGGTAGGATCGTTGCTGAATTACAAATCGATATGCCAATGTTGTACTCGCGTGTAACATATGGCATTTTATAGATATAATAGCACGTGAAATCATTAAGATTACTATGATTAATGTTATTAATCATCACCAGCCTATTCCCGTCCACTGCTGGACATAGGCCTCTCCAATAGCACGCCACGGAGATCGATCTTCAGCTCTTCATATCCAAGTATCGAGGGCGTAAATATTAATAAAGTTGCGATTATAAAATTCCACGTAAGCTATGCGTTACGTTACATTATAATTCTGTACATTACGTGCCCTTTAATTACTCACAAATCATTTTTACGGAACCTTTGTCTATTTGTGAATCTTTGATATAAGAGCGGCGCAACGTCGGGAACTGTACTGTTGCTGTGTGCATACATTATTTCTTTAGGGCGTGAAGTAATGTAAAAAAATAATAGTCATGCTAATATTAGTTGACTCGTAAGAACTATAATCACGCCCGACCTCGCGATTTATATGATAGCCGTAAAGAATGGTATAATGACATGCAAATGTAGACAATAAGATCGTAATACTTCCTCACCATTGAAAGTGACGATAGGCGAGAAAAGTAGCAAGCGTTCAGCAATTACCGCGGAACAATGGCTGGCGGAATAATTGCGGAATGAAAATACAGTTTGAAGATGTCTATCCTTGTTATATGTATGTACAATATTATGACAATCTCATTATTATTAACACATCGGTACCTATTATAAAACTGAAATGTTTTCTGTCTATTGCTATTGAATGATTTTGTCAGTTATATATTTCCTATTGCATGTCAGATTTCTCATGAAGATAATTTAAGGAATTTTTTTAAATTAAAAGATGAAATGCAAAGGATTTTTATTAATGGGGTGGATAGTTTAGTAATTAGAAAAGACTATATTCGGACTTATTTGAGGCTCTTCTTCATGAGCTGCCGCCGACCGCAGCGAGGTCGTGGCAACAATGACCATGTGGTCTATATAGTAAAATTCATGAAATGATCAGTAATTAAATTGTTTACAAAAAAGAACCTTAACCATAACTATAAAATTAATATGAATTTCAAGAAATTTTACATTTCCTCTGCCTACCCCTTAGGGGATTACAGGCGTGATGTTACGTTTATGTTAAATTTCAAGAAATATACCGAAACTTGTGTTAGTTGAACCATTAGCGCTCTGAGGTTTTTGTATCAGGCTCTGAAGGTCAGATATAGGAGTACGTAAACGATGTAATATTATATGTATATGTATATGCATGTATATGCATATGCATGGTGATTCTCTTTGAATATTACAGCGAGAAGTCATCGCCAATGTTAAACTAGAATGGCGTATTTTTTGCATGGAAGATGCGGTATGTACATACACACATACATATACGGTGCATTTGGTATTCGTCTTACTCATGCCGTAACGTCCTAGGACAATCCTTTCCTTTTTTGTAAGTTCGTACTTTTTGTTTTTAGTAATAGAACCTTGACATTAAACAACACTCGCTGCAACGACGAAAGAAAACGTCGAGTGGAAATCTGTACCTATATTGTAATCTGTGTTTCGGTTGTTACCGGGTACGTGCAAGCTGTGTTATGAGCTACCTTCAGAGATGTTTTATGTGCGCTATGCAATGGGATTCTTTTAACGTAACATCACACCTGTAATCCCCGAAGAGGTAGGCCGATGAACATCCCTGTGTACTAAACAGTACACTCCCATGTTTCATGAGTTACATTTACGTTCCACCTTGAAATAGAAGGTGAGTTTATTACCACACACCGAGCACAAATCCAGAGTTTGAGCCACTACTACATAGAAAATCTAAGTTTGAACAATCCAATAATATCGTTCCCGGGGTTTGAATCCAGGACCTCTTGATCGACAGTCCCGCTTACAACCACTCGATCAACAGGGCAACCAACGTAATTGTAATGCAAGTAACTTAACTCAGGTCTGTAAACGTAGCTTTAATCAGCTCATTTAAGGTAGGCACCACATCGGTAACTCCTATGACGTTATAGGTAGAGAAGCTTACCGTGGCCAAGCAGCTTGTTTGTTATGTATTTAAATAAATGAAAAAAATAACTTTTATAGTTCTTCATAATTTTCATGATCGCGTGATTACGCGCGTGAAGTCGTCCAACATAAACTTGACCAGCATGGCGGGTACCTTCCTCATAATGAGAAGGGACAAGTATTGCTCAATAATAATAATGTTAATCTAGCAGTAGCAAATCCAACGTCATATAGTTTCCGGTAGCCCAATAACTTATATATCAATAAAGATACATACATTATTATTTTCACCTATGTATTTAGACAGAGACAAATTGCTGTCGATATGATTGATATGATTGATTGATATAATTATGCTGATAAAATACGAGTATCCGTAGAATGGCAGTGTTTAACTGAAGGATCCGATGACTGATAGTCAGTAATATTGGCGCTAGCTTGGTTATTAGAGACACCTGTTTTTTCCTGTGATATGATAAACGGTCTCGCTGGAAAGCGCAGATGCGTCGCGTGATGAGCCGAGCACGTTTAGTAAAAGCCCTTGAAGGGTCCCAAAGTAAAAAAATAAAGTGTTAAGGTTGAAATAACGACAAAATAGGTATACAATGCGAGTGTTGATAGATGCACGTATCGTAGGAGACCTATACACACCAGTATTGTCTAAATAGGACAGACATTGGGTAATGAGAAACATCAGAAGTCTTCAGAAGAGGATCGCATGTCTGTTCATCGGAACAGAGTGATGGATATAAGGGTGACATCAGATCTATATGGGAAGAAATATTTGGCAATCTATTCTGTCTGCCTATCCAGTAAGTTACCTAGCGTGATCATGTAACAGTATAATAAAAATCTTGCTTAAAGTTCCAAAGCAGTATACACCCTTAGTAGTTTCACGAGAGGATTTCTAAATTCAATGTAGAATTATTTCCTTTTTATGTTCTTTACAAATTGCTATAGCATATTCAGATTGAGTTATTTTTATTCATACATTTGAATAACTCAGTGTACACAACTGATGATCTAATTCTATGAACTCATTAATGCTAATTTCTTGCAAACAAAGAAGCTTTCTTAAGAATAATAATAGACACCTGTGATTGTTTAAACACTTCCTTAATCTGCGCTTTAATTAAACAGTGTAATCCTTCTGAATAATAATAGGAATCTATATTGGTATCCTTCGTCACCGAACAGAAGTAGACATAGTATTAATAACGTATACAAAATTATATGTTTAGAGGCAAGATGTCGCTGAATTTAAAAGCAATTTCAAGATTTAATGTAGATTTATTGTATTATATATTTATATACACACATATATTTAACTGTATATAAAACATTTTTGTATGTACATATATTATGTAGGTATCTGTATATATGTGTGTAGTTAATACAATATCTGAAGTTATTCATATTTTATAGTAAAAGCGAATGAAAAAAATATCACGAAGCATTTTGTCAAGGTTTGAAAATGTTTCTGTCTCATTTTATTCTAAGTGAAAATTGTTAGCCAAAAGTATTTAAATAAACCAATGTTTCATCATCATCGGCTTGTCTTAGCCTACTATTGGACCTAGACCTTCCCCAAAGAGCCCCATCGCACCCTGTCCTTGACTCTGAATTATCAACACTTAAATATTTTATGAATGTAATTAAATACAACACCTCAAACAAAAGTAAAATACATATGTGTGCGTTTTAGACAAGTACAAATTTATTTTGCTTGCCATAATTAATACTCGTACGTACTGTTCCATATTATTGAAATCTCCGCCTAAATATTTAAAAGCCCGCCTATATAGGCGGATATTTGAAACATTGTATGTTTTCAGTGTACGCTTAAATATAAGCCATTCATATTTTAAAAATTCAACATTCAAAAATTCCATATCCTTTATTAAAAAAACTAATCCTATTTTCCTAAAACGTTTACTTAAATTTCAACGTCATTCCATTTCGTTTCCATCTGATAACTTTAACATAAACCTTTTAGAAGACTTTCAACATATTGTTCTTCAATGGAAGATTTATAATTAATTACTTAATTGCATATGAGATAAACATAAAAATTTTTTTTTATCTTTTATCTGTCTGGCAAATTGTCGTAACTCTCATAGTGAGAACAATTGTTATAAAAAATTATAAAAATAATAACAAAATGATTGATTATATTCGATTACTTCCTAGTGATTTACTGAGTTGTCTTACCACGAACGGACAAAGATTGAAGAAACGACTCTGGAGCTGGACTCGGTTAAATGATTGACATATGAATCGATGAAGAAAACTCATTCGGAACAACATTAGCAAATGATATAAATTTAAGTGATATATAAATGACGTTACTTATCGGTGGTAGAATTCATCAAATTTGTATTTAATGATATAATTAGATGATATATAATTATAAGGTTTCATTTCCAAAAAATCTGAAGCCGCTGGAGATTTTACAGCTACAATAATCATATTTATACTCAATAGTGTGACAACTGACATTGGCAGTATTTCAAAGTATTCGTTTCTAATGATAATATATCAATTCCACACCTATCCTGCATTCCCAAGAAACACTGGTAAATAGAAAAAAATTAAAATTCATGATGGTGATATTACTATAAAAGAATACAAGTTATCAATTAATAAATATATGACCAGTTGACATTTAGAGAGAGATATGTGTTTTGCCGTAAACGTTTTTTAAGGCAATATTATTTACGATATAATAATAAAATAGGCACATAAATAAGTAGATAGAGGTCTGTTAGGAAACATTGATTGGCGGGTCTAATCATAAATGCCTCTCGGAAGGTTACGTTAACAAACAGGAGACCTTGGGGCGAGCGGTTTTCACATCATCTACAGTCTACGCTTAGTGATGTACTACGTTAGTTGTAATTTGAGAAGAAGAATGCACAATATATAAAATCAAAGATTGGCTTTAATAATTGTTTAGTTGTATTTAATTCAATGACCGAAGCGCACTTTCTAGCCTATGACAAGGAGGCGTGGAAGCATCCCCAACTAAAGCTTAGCAGAATGGATGCAACCTTTAGACATGAAGAATATGAATAGGAAGGAAAGTATTTTAATAAAATCATCGTAATCATCATACATACATACATATCTTCACGCCAGGTCCCTTGCGGGGTAGGCAGAGAGCACAGAGTGCCAAATAACTCTATCCTTACAGACCTGCCGCGCCTCTTCCACATTCATCACTCTCTTCATACATGCACGCCGGTTTCGGAGACTAAATAAAAATAATAAAAAACTAATAAAACACTTTTGGTAACGCGGTTTGTGTTTGACTGATGTAATGACGTGAAAACTGATGCATTTTAAAGTAAAACAAAAGAAATAATATCGCGAAGCCAAGCATATTGAAAATCAGTACTAAAGATCTATTACATTTTGTGACTATTCAATTTGGTCGGGTCCGCGACATCTCTTTTGGTTGGGTTTCAGAACGCGGCATTAAATCCTCCAACGACGTATTCTGTGCTTCAACGCACACACGCACACTGTTTTGATAGATATGATTGAATTTTAACTTTGTACAGCGATAATAAAGTGCAAATTGACTCTTTGACGTTAGGAACACACCTACATTGCTTAGACAACAGTGAACTTTATACAATAGCAATAAAGCTCAATAAATTGACTCTACGTTTTAGTTAGAAAACGTTTGTATGGGAAAATGAAAAGGGCTGTTTTTAGGGTTTTTCCGACAATTTTCCTAATATTTCTCACCGTTTAAACCTTCCCTGAACTTCCAAAAATATTTCGAGATCAAAATTAGCCGAATCGATCCAGCCATTCTCGAGTTTTAGCGAGACTAACAAACAGCAATTCATTTTTATATATATATATATAGTTGTTCTAATTATTAATTGATAGTTATTCTATATTATTATTATCTATCTGTAATTATTTCTGCATTTGTTTAATATTGATAGCAGTAGATACTTAAATTAATGGTTACTCTTACATACATAACATTTAAATTTAAATACCAGTTAAGTTTACTTTTAATTCATTGTCCTAATATATTTAATGTAACGTAACATTACGCCTGTAATCTTTGAAAATTTACTTAATTATTTAACTTAACGGAATTATTTAAAATTCTGATGAAAATTATTTCTTAATACATGAAATTAATTGATTCGTATCAAAAAATGATTGAAATTTATTTTAATATTTTCATCGTCAAAATTACTTTGCAAAAACTCAGCAATCGCCAGGCTGTATAAATATCACAGTCTTCACAACCGGAGCTAGGATCCCTATTAAGAGCGTTCAATTTTACGGATTATTTTGAGTCATAGAAACCCATGTTAAATTATCAGTTCCATAAATATTGCAACTATTATAGGTCATGTTTTATATAAGTGAAGATAACTTCATATTTCAAACACAATCAAGAAAGTACCGGTAGCTACTGCAAATGCCGCTTCATTTGTAGACGGCGTCGATGTCGAACTCTTAAACAAAGAACAGAATATATTTTTATATCTCTGACTTAAATTGACAAAAATTGTAGCCTCTTCGATAAAAAATGGCGGCAATTTTAAAGAAACGGGCACAGTTGATAATAATTTTTAGGGTTATTAGGCATTCTGAGCCAATAAAAATGATCAATAACTGAGAAAATTCCTCCACAATTACCCGACACCACAGTGGAAAGTTACTAACAAAATTTCACGTGTGTTTGGCGATGCCACTGCACACTAATGACTCAGTCAATTAGAACTGTTTTTCTTTTTTTTTGAGTAACGAAATTCCCCAGTAATAAAACTATCATATACCGTTTGTATAATAACAGTTGAGAAATTATGTATTTCCATCAAAAATGATGGATAGGTAATATTAAATTAACTTTTTACAGTAAAAACGAACTACAGACAGATTGAAGTCTATTTCACCTATTAAATGAATTAACGTGTTTATTTCACGCGTAGGTGAACGAACGATTTTTATCAAGTAGGTCTATTTTTTACAAATTTTCGTTTAAAACGCCTAGAGCACTGACAGTTTTAAGTAAATGTATGTCATCTATAAGTAACTTAAACAAGTATGAGTAATTTCTGAAAAAATCCCCTTTTACCTATTGAGGCTAATTTCATGAAACTAACATTTTCTACTTAGAAGTATAAATTAGGCATTACATACATAAAGTTATACGTATCTTCAAGCCATGTTCTTTATGGGATAGGCAGAGCGCACCGACTGCCAAATATATCTATCTTTACAGATCTACAGTGCTCCTTCACTCTCTAGGCATTCATTAAATAAACTTGAAACTTTTAAAGGTAATACTTGAATAGATTCCCATATTATGTTTATACATTATAAAAATGGCTTAATTCTGTAATCAAGTACTTATATCTATTTAGTCTGTTCTGAAAAAGTTTAATTTATTCCTTCATTTAGCCGTCAACAGAGAAGGCGCGAAACAAGTTTTACAATTTAAATAGCAAAGCAATGTATAATAAGTATAAAAGGAATTCTATTTTTATACATAAAAAATAATTGGTTACAAGTACGAAACATTTAAAATGGAGATGGTAATAGTATAATTGCAGTATTTGTGCAAAGTTAAACGGCAAGACGTGAGCAGGGGCGCAGAGCGGCGGCCGAGCGGCCGCGCGGGTGACGCCATGGCTCCTAGATCTTCCTCATGTTGTGACTCATCATGCTAAGTTCGTGACCTGATGTGCGGATTTTGTTTACTGGCCCGTTTATTTAGCCTTCGGGATGACTAACATTTTGCACGTATTACTAATAATTTGTACGTGGAAATTGCCTTTTTGTTCTCCATTAATTAAATTTAATATACCATCTCATATTTAGTTATCTCATGTATATAGAAATAGAACAAAACACATCCGGTTTGACTTAAGCGATAACATTTTTACATCTATAAAATATATTGTTGGAAAACAAAATGTCGGCGACCATTTCATAGCGTTCGTATAAATGTTTTATTGAAAATTTATATAGGCTGTTAAAAGGTTTCTATTTCATATTAATATCAACAGAGATAACTTATCCGGTTGTCAAAACAAATTTTCATTCAAATCCGCTTTTATACATAACAAAAGAACAACTCTACAAGCACGTTTTTTATAATACTTTAGTAGTTAGGATACTTTAGAAAACTTTTTAGTGCTGTTTGAATTAAATTATAAATTGATTGAATATAATTAAAGTAATAGTACATAGTGATTGCAAATAAAAAACAAGGTTTCTCACTTTCACACTTTCATATAATTAAATGTGAATGAAAAGTGCTTGGGAGTCTTACACCGTGAGTAAAGAGGAAGATACTAAAAGACACAACATTGTATAACTATACAGTAATTGTGTACACTCGCCGAAGTGAATTATTAATAAGCAAATAAAATTATTACCCATTTAAAACACTAATACATTCGGCAACTACGTATGTCAATTCAATTAAAATGAGTACCTAACGAACAATCGAGAGGTACCCGTATTAATTTAATTAGAATTAGTACCTAATGAAAATTCAATAGTTGCACATGTTAATTGAACTTTGAACATGCATTGTTTTTAATATCTTGTGACATGAACGATGACAGATCGGAACTGTTCATTGTTGTAATAATAAATCCGAGATAAATCGTACGCGGTGAATGAATGTACAATGGGTCGCGTTATCAATTAAAATAATTTCTTCCAGGTAACCCTAAATACGCTGAATGGAAAATTCTACATAAAACGGTAGGCTTCATATGATACCGGAAACCATGTAATCCGACATTTTACACGATGTCTAGGTATGTTTAATGCTTACGATACAAAAGACATGGAATATAAACAGTAGATATAGGATGTTAAGGATAGAAACCCAAAAGGATCAAAGTGAAATAGAGAAATGTACACAAGTAGGTGAAATAAAATTCATAGTATGGCCAATGTTTTTAATATACTATTTCAATGCTTCATCTAGTATTTTCAATTGTATTTTTTAAAACTAAATACCTAATACTATATCAATCGTTAATTTTAAGTAGCATGGCATTCTAGGCATGCAATGTATAGAATACAAAGTTAAATTATATAAGAAAGACATGCAAATGTAGAGGAGTAACGGGTCGTATTGAGTAAATCCATTTGTCAGGATGTCTGTTTCAAATTTTAAGTTGCGGCCGCCGCGCGGCCGTGCCGTGCCGTTCGCGCGAAACACGATCAGAGGACATATTTGCGTTACACTCTCCTACGTTGAGTAAGCCGCAAACACTGCAACGGGCATCCGGCTGAGCGCGTCTTATGATAATACCTGTTCCGTACCCATCAACGTTGATTACGATGACGGGACGCTAAACATCGATTTATTATTTCCTCATACAGATTGGGCCGAGATAACAGCCGTAACTGTCAATCCGTGAGATGTCGCTCATCTTTGTCAGCTTGTTACTGTGTCGTTGTACATCTTGTGTTGCGAATCATATCTTGTTGTGTTGCGAATCATATCATGAATCATATACGAACAATGTTATCTATTTACGAGTAATCTAAAAGTGCTATAGACTGTCTCCTCGGTCCCGTTCGTTGCAAGTGCGACTTCCGATCGAGAACTCCTGGGTTCAAATACCAGGTCGGACACTATTGGAATTTTCTAACTTAGTTTTTCTAGTAGTTGCTCGGAGTCTGGACATGTGTCCAGAGTATGGCAATAGGCTCACCACCTATTCCATGGTGGACGGACAATGTAACTGGTGAAACATGGAAGTGCACTTACCCTCCTCTGCCTGCCTCATCGGGAATTACAGGCGTGATTTTACGTTTCATTTATATTTACTTTACCTACCTACTTTATGTTTACTTACTCTAATACTAACTCTAACTTAATGCGCGTACGTAAAGGTTAGTTAGTGCGTAAAGTTACTTAGTGCGTAAAGGTACTATTGAGATGACAGATGAGGACTCGCATGTATATACGAGGTTGAAAAAACTAACGACAAACATATCAGAAGATATAAATATAATTAATCAGTAATAGGCATAATCTGTCTATGAAGGGCTTCCAGCCTTAACTCGGGTGTAGATTGAAGTCGATCTGTAGTGAAGCAACTGAGAGAAGTAAGAAGTAATTGAGAGACTGCTGGTGGTAAAACCTCCAACATGTACGTACTTTGGAGGACACGGTAAGAGGCCAGTCCTAATTATTACCATTAGGCAATAATAATTGACTTCCTTAAGGCCTTAAAGTCGTCTTAAAATATCCGAGTTAGTCACTAGTCCGTGTATCAGCCAATACGGTTGAAAATGCGTAATATGTTCCAGAGCTCCCGCTGTTACGGAAGAATAGCTGCTTGTAACGTCTGCCTCATATAGGTAAGCATGGTAGAGTAAAATAATTGGTGTATAAATATAGTAAAAATTAATACACTTATTTTTACTATATAATCACTACTATCTGTACGCAAGTATATAGTAGTTGCACAACAATAATTTTGTATATTATTATATATATATAGTATCTATAAGTGACTTGTTCAGAAATAAGAAGTATTGAACTGTGAGCACGACCGGCACCGTGGCGCTGTCTTTGGTGTCGCGTCTCACTACCTGTGATGTTTTTATCAGCATCTAACTTTTTCTGAAGTTTACGTAACGTTAGGGATGCCAATAACGCTGACGCAATGTCTATAGAAGCGATAGATTGTATCAACCAACTTCCGCCTCCTACTTTGTTCATCTCATAATAACTGACAATATAAATGTAGCTACGCATTACGTTCACATTCTATCTTGCGTAAAATATTTTTATATTATTAGAATATTGCTTAGCCAAGGTCATTTACAACATTTTTTTATGAATAGTATTACGAAGCCAGAAAAATAACATTTTACATATTTTTAATAAAAATAAGTTCTAAAAGCTCAATTAGTATTGTATTATTTTTCTACAATCGATGGATTTCGCTAATCTGAACTTGAACTCAACTACATAAATTAAACAATTACATATAACTCCAAATGTATTCATGTAAAAATTATACTCGTATATTCTATCTTCCTAGATAAACTTCTCATAAAAATGTACGTATACAGCGAACTGACACCGACGCGCGAGTGAGAAGTCATATTCTAATGTTAAAAAATTCGTGCCGGAGTGCAGCGCAGGCGATGGCAATCTAACAATGTGGGCCGACAGTGGCGATCGATCGCCGATCGTTGGATAACTAACGGCACCGAACTAATTATCTATTAGCGGCAACAATGGGCTCACGTCGCGGCAGCCGTGGCTCGCGCCCGCTGCCCGTTACGTCCTGCACTGGGCCACACACCAGCGTTTACATATCAGCACCAATCCACACAGCAATAGCTCTTATTCCATTTACACAAATATCAAACTACTATGCACACGCTTGACCCATCAAAAGCTCCAAACCGTAGTTGAGAACTGAGCTGTACGAGTACTCAGCGCAGTCTCTTGTTGCGTTCTCTTTCAAGCGTACTCATCTGCGATGAACACTGTTGACTTATCTTATCAATAGACAATGTAATACATGTAACTATATTAATATGTAATGTACGTATACACATATATGCATATACGCGTATATAATTACACTACACTAAATTTATCACCATTAAAGCAAAAACAATGCATAGAAAAGTTCGACGGGCTTAAAATGGTATTATACTGTTGCTACTCACGTTTCCGAAAAAGAAACATTTGTAGAGTAACTTTATTCCCGCGTATGCAAATTGCCGTCCAGTTTTTAAAATGCACAAGTTTATTTGTATTTGCTAAGCGTTCCGCGTAAAAAGCTAAGGTTTTACCTGACCAAACAAGAACACTATCTGTGCGAGCTATTCCCAGGCACATAAACAAATTCTGATCACACCGGCGACGAGGCGACGGAGAGCGGCGTCTTACTTAACTACGTACTCCACTTAAATTATTATGTCTACTTGAGCTTTACAAAAGCTAATGGACATTAAGACTTTTATTTCGGTTTTTATATAAAAAAAATTTATATTAATATCTATATTTTGTTTTGTCTAATAGTATATTTCCTTAGAACGATGACATTAATCTCCACATTTCAGACTACATTATGCCGTTGGTAACGCTAACCAGCAGCGGTTATTTCGCCAGCCTAACGGTCAATACTCTTACAATTACCAGTATGTACACGAAAATGTCGTCTGCCGACAACATTTTTTAGGTCATTGCCTAGAAGAATTAAACAACCAATTAAGTTCGGTATGCGAATAGCAGCTGAGTACACTGAACGATACATCGCCGCATGTTATATCTCATAATCATAAAATTTTTATTACTTTCTTCAAATGAAATGAATATAAATAAAAGGGTTGGTCTAGGCAATGTACCTGATACTAGTCGCCGTCTATGGAAAACGTGTTTCTTCGACGCGGCGATTATTATGATACATTTGCATAGTATACGGAGATTAAATATAACTGCACTAGTCTTACGCGTTATTTCAACCCACAAGAGATCGATTCTTTTCGATTTGAAAAATATTTCTCGAATAAATAAATTATTTTTGATATTGGCGTAGAGTGCGCCAGAAAAAGGTCGACGACTGAGGATATGGCAAATACTCCACATATGAGTCCACTAGAGACTATCTACTGATATCGGTAAGTGGGCACAAGATTCAGGCGCTTGCTATAACGGGATCCCGCTGGCGGCTCTGCACACAAATTAATGGCTGCCGCTCAAGGCCGCCTACAAGCAATCGACATAGATACATCGGTTTGTCGACTATGAGAACACGGCGCCTTCCGACTCGCGGTCGAGATTGAGGCCGAGAAAGCGGTGTCCGCGCAAGCACTCGTCGACAAAGCTCGCGCGCCCGATGGTGTCTCACAAACGACACGAAGACGCACGTAACGCTTTAAGTAATCGAATGTTAACTGAATGCAAATTGGTTTTCAGTAAAATGAAGCAATCAATAGAAATACTGAATAAAAAAAAAACATTAGAAAAGTAACACTACTCGGCTTCAGTGACGGAGAACTCTCTCCTCTTTAATTGAGAAAAGAAATTTACGTCTTATTGAGTCTATTCGGCGGAATGTAACATACATATATCTAATTAAATCCTTGTAAGTGAGAATACACAAAAAGTGTCGTCAGCTCGGCTGTCCATTCACAAATTTGATGTAATTAATTTGAATGGGCGGCGCACAAAAGTGATAGCGTCTGTGGTGGCGGGCTTGGTGCTCGGTTTTTGCCTACTCGTGGGTGTACTGTTACTGTTAGCCGAGTTTCAGAGCGCCCGCCAGCGGCTAACCTTGATATGTACTTTCAGTTACGACGTCTATTTCGCACTTCTCTTGTTGCCGCTGTCATTTTATTGTGGTCAAGTAACTGACAAAAAATATCAATCAAAAATCTAGCGCAACCGCCCGCGGCACTCGCACTCGCTCGCGCCCAGTACAAGAGAAATGTTAATTTCAAACTCAAGATTTACCTGCACATCAAACACCAAAATGAAGTGTATATCTATTTTGCCACCCCGTCGTTAATAGGTTCAGTTCATTCACGCGCTGTCATAAAAAACGCAAATGAGCAACAAATAATCAAACGCTAAGCTATCAGTGTTTAGACTAAGTGTAAAAATAAAAACTTAAAACGAGTATAAGAAAGTTACTCTTGCTGTCTGTACATTAATACAATAATAACTTTATTTTCAATCAAAACTCCAAAGCAGCAAGCACTGTACAAGTTCAGTGACTCTAGCTTACTTTCTGACTTGGCAGGAAGCTGTATTCGCGTTTCGAGAACCTGTTTGTGCACCCGAATATATCTTATATTTCACTACGTATACATTTTTGGTATTAGTAAACATCGGGGCGATGTTTGATACCTACATTCATATTTTATACATTGCAATATTTCATAAATTTGATATTAAGATACAGAACGCCGCAGAAACTATAAGTCATTAAAATAAGAAATGGCATACTTGCACATGCAGATCTCGTAGATATTGCAAATGTAGCGAGCGGTTCCAGTTCAACTGGCGACGGTTCCGTTTTTTTTTCCAACAAACAGTTAGGTAGATGATATTTGTCTCGCACGTAGTTGTGAATAGTCACATAAATATACATTAAATGACGTTATAAAATATTTGGTTAGTGCAACAGTCTGTTACATAACAATTAGCGAACGGACTAGCCGGCGACGTGGCGCGGGAGCCGCGCGCACCGCGGTCGGGGTCATTGGCAACGCGGCCGCAAGCTGCCACTTAGGTTCAAGGGTATCTCTGCTAGGCCTACATGTTAGCTAACTACGTCCAAGTCGCGCTAAACGCCTAACGACAAACATCTAATATTTCACTTATAATAAATTACTTTTTTTTTATTATTTTTTTCTTTTTCATGTACAACTTTCTGAAACATTTTTTCCTAGTAGATTTTAGATATTATTTTAATTATAATGTTTGTTACAATTGCATTATAATTTTGTTAATAAATGATTTTGAAAATATTAAAATGTGTTTTCATTATGCAAATGTATTGGTGCTGTACCTAGTTACCATTAATCAGGATATATACCTAGGTATATATTGTTTGTTATACGTTTGAAAATTATTCGTGTCAACCACAATTACTTTGCAAATTTTCCCTTTGCAAAAATATGCGACATGTAAGCTGGCAACAAATCGCAGTTCTTTGTCATTAGACTGTTCTCACGTCTAGTGCATTAGCTATTTTGTCATCGCACAGTGCACTCGCCGTCCACCTTCACAACTCTTGCATCTCTTGGTATCGCAATTCTCTAATTGCTTCTAACAACTTCATACGCAAATTTGCTCCATGTTATCTAGCAAATAGACTACAAAGAAATCAAATATACGGCCGTCGCTTTGTTGACTGTATGTTCACAATTACGTAAGATATGAAACGTTATGAGAAAATTTAAATACATTTTTCTGGTATAAGGATTCCTTGCCGGTCACTACACCAAGTAATAGGATACTTAATTCACATTGAATAATACTAACATAGATACTAATAAAGGAGTTTTCTTTACATGTGTAAGATCAGTTCATATTCATCAATAACAATTACAGTTGGAAGAGGTTTTCAGACAAGACACAAATTGTCGCTTTTTAACTACGAGAAATTTAATAAATGAAATGTTTTATGATATACACCAAAAAACAAAGCAGAAAAATTACTTACTGTATGTACATAGATGGTACATAATTAGAAACATTAACCTATTTATGAATCCAGATATTCCAACAAAACAGGCGAGCTGTGTGAGTCTTATCGTAGTAAGGTCAAAGAACATTTTAAGTCACTTTTACCATTAATTATAATAAAACAATTTTTAACACTTCCACACATCAACAACCTTTTTAATAGTGTAAGAGAAATTACTGACATGATTTAATCGATTTCTAAGATTTGGTTTCGGAGAAATAATTAACCTCCTTTGTAACTGTCGTTTATATTTCAACATTTTTGTTTGTACATGATACTAGTTAATTACTACCAGTTCACTTACTTGGTTGTAATTAACATAAAAATGTTAATTTCATGCTTATCCAATGTACTTTCGTATCGACATTGATCCGTAGCCCTCTAAATTATTCACGCAGAAAAAACCCAAATGCAAATGTTGTTTTCCCCCGACATATTCGGTTATGTGTTACTGCCTGTTGCGTATACTTATGACTTGATAATTGATCTACGTACTTGGTCTTAACTATTTATTTATTTTTTAATTTACTGAAACTTGTATCTTTTCCGCACTTTAAAATTTTCATTCATAGCCCTTTGACCATACAAGTTATCAGCAAATTCAAATTATTTGCTGGGTTTTAATATATTATAGTAAATTTTGTACAGGAAGCTCTTTAATAGGTTAGCGATATATGTGTCAAATACAAATTGAAACGGATATAGTAAATAGACGCCGCCGTAGAAATAATTGTTTTTCTATTTACTAATAATTATTGACATTATATGATTATGAGTATATATTAAAATAGGAACATGCAATATGAAACGAAACATAATTTAATGTGCATACGGTATTAAGAAAATTAAATGGCGCTAACCGTTTTGTCATAAATATCTAACATAGTACAAACAAACTCTTTTTCATAAATCCGTAATCAGTGGCCATGAGAAAACATTTTCTAAGTTTATGCTAAGTAAAACTTTACGTTTTTGCTAAACTACTTTACTACTTTATATATACTCATAACAAGTTTCTGTTAATTTATTGATGTACTGTGCGCATTTAATTCTAGTGAATTATTCTATAACTGAGATCATTATTGAGTACAGACTCAATACGGCAAATTAGCTCCGGATTGTACCAAAGCATCATATAGGTATGTATATTTGAGAAAGAAATTTGGAATGTAGTTCAAACACTAATAAGCTCAACCTTTTGTAGCAATTAAAAAAATATTTCATGTTTACAAAGCTAATTTTCCAAATAATTTTACCGTAAATAGCAGATGTACAGGAAGGATATTTTAAAATTAAAAGTATTTTTATTGTGCCCGATGTATGGCAATAGAACTCACCACCTATTCCATAGTGGGACGTAAACGTAACTGGTGAAATGTGGGAGTGTTCTACTCTCCTCTGCTCTTCGGGGATAACAGACGTGATGTTACGTTTATTTTTATTGTACCTTCTTAAAAGCCTATAACGTATACCTACACGTAAACAAGAAGAAGTGCTGCGGCTTAGAATTCAGCTGTACCTGTAGTAGTCTACTGGAATCGGCCGTGGTCAGAGTCTCGTCTGTCGCATAGCAAGATGCGACGGTGTATCCACAAGCCATCCTTAGACAAAATATTTCAATATATTGTAACATCACAACAAATTACTTTTCTTACAGTTAGATTTTATTTGTTAAATTATAACTATAACATTAACGTTACTTCATTTATATGAAAAACTTCTGTTATGAAGACCATAGTATTGTTTTATACTTACGTTAGCTAAATAACCACTTTTCATTATGTTACCTTAACTATTATGGAACGAAGTATAGACTCATGCTTAAAACATAGCGAAACGTCAGGAGTCGTAATTATCCTTAATGACTGAGTATTATACTTCTCTGTGTAATTAGCGACACTGTATGGGCTTGGGCGTTAATGTCTAATATAACACGCGTAATGCGCGTGCGCGTGACGCTCCAGCAGCGTTATGAATGAATATTATCTGTGACAAAAAATCAAATATGACCGTTATAAGTTACGCTCTAGTACAAATATGACGTGTCCCAATATGCTACGCACTTCAACACCGCATTAAACGCATTTTCAAGCTTTACACTTTGATTTAAACGCCTTTAGTCGAGACTAACCATTTGTCAAGGAAATTAGCCATTTTATACATTGTTCGGACATTATCGGCTTGTAACGAATTTGTTTTATAATTTCATTTTGAGACGCGACTTTTATTGTTAATCCGTAAAAAAATACTTTCAAAGTAATAGTTGACGTATGAACAATAATATGCCGTATTAAAGATAGCTGTAGAATGACAAAATGAGTATTAAAAATTCGTACATACAGTTCCAATGTCGCTTTAAAAAACGTTATGGAAGGTTTTAAAAAGTTAAGTTGCGATACGTCTAAATACACATAAAGATATAAAACGCTGCACGCGGGAGAACTTGAAATATGAGTGTTTTGTTCGACTGAACTGTGTCCTTATAAGATATATGAACATCTTTCAAATTATACAGTTTATTTAAAAAGCACAAATTAAGCTAAGTAAGTTTGGCTCATGCCGTCATTTGTTTAAAATCGTGTTCGCTGAGGCCTTCCTCACGCGGCATCGATCACAAAAACCACCCAAATGCTTGCCGGATGAGCTAACCCGCCCCGTCCCAACGCACGATTCATTGATTACCTCGTAAAAAACTCAATCATCGAATAAAATTATTAATTCTTAGGAAAATAACGAATTTTAACCACACAAGTCGTGCTATTGATAACTCGAGTTTAAAAAGCGTAACTAAGGTTATCTAAATAAAAATGGCCAAGACCTCTTATTTCACTGGTATGCCATATAATCAATAACATACACAATTACATATTCATGTAATAACGTGTTAAATACCTTAAACTATACCGGGATCCGGTTTCCTTTGTGGACCGTCCTGTGTGTCCGATTTATATACATCTTATTGTATTTTTCTCTACATTTCTTTATATATTTCGATACTATAGTTACCCTTTTGTTGGCTCTACTGGCAAATCTGTTTATTCAATCTTTTTTTCTAATGAAATGCCATATTACCTTCTTTATCAAATGATACTCCTCCTTCTAATTCCACATACAGTCGTTTTTAATCAAGTATTCCGTCTTTAAAAACCCTCCATAGTTTTTTAATATCCATTCATTCTTTAAGTTCTTAAGTCTTTTAATCGAATTTGAAATTTTACCCTTACCATCTCTTCTCACTAACTTTCTATTTTTGTGTGTTCTAGGATTTTTATGGGTTCCGTAACGCGGTCACCACATTGGAAACAGATCCTTTAACTAACTGACAACCAAGAACTGCTTTGATTCGCTGGCATGGTACACCCTCATATTATGAATCTGTTCTTTAACCTCTCATCTTTCATCCATTATCACAAAATATAACAAGCTTTTCCTATTTTCTTGTTCTCGCTCTCTATTATTCTCCCTTTATTTTTACATTCTCCTAACACAGCTCTAACACTGACCCAAAAGGCTTCTGTCATTTTTTGTACTTTTTGCAATTTGACTCTGATCATAACTAGAGTTTATACCTTCAGTACAAAAATACAGGATAAGCCAACTTTTAGCCTGATCCAGAGCAGTCTTAGGTTTACATAGGTCGTTTGAACTTTCAACTATTCTGGAAGAAAGAAGTAGGTACACGCACACTCTCTTTCACAATTTCGATTTCGGTCACACCCGTCAAGTAAGCTTTATAACCTTTATGCTCATTTTTCCGCTTTGTCTCACAACATATTAATGTATCTTTCATACAACATGCAACCCACATTTGTCGTAGCGTAGCGAATCTCCGAGCCCTTACAGACGGCCAATTTTTAATTTCGTAGGAACCGTCATTATTCAATAAGTAGTCTGTGCCCGCAACGTAACATTATACTTTTATTAAAAAAACAATGCTCAGATCCAGCCGGATGTCTGTATTTGATGATGTCAACATTATGACGTTTAAAGTGATTTCAGTTATATTTTATTAAGCGATCAAAGGTAACATCACTGACAGTAAATTTGATGAATCTTTTATAATCACTTAATATCGATGGTTTTATCATTTTGAGCCTATGTGTCACTTAAAT
>DWDU01000409.1:0-19449 GCA_018245575.1 Jemadia suekentonmiller | reverse complement strand
GCTCACCACCTATTCCATAGTGGGACGTAAACGTAACTGGTGAAACGTGGGAGTGTTCTACACTCCTCTGCCTACCTGTTCGGGGATTACAGGCGTGATGTTACGTTTTACGTATTAACAAGAAAATTGACATGATAGAACTTAAATAAAATTAATAGAGTTGAACACTATTCTCGAACCAAAATATTTTGTATAAAGTACCTACATAGGAATGTTATTTTATACTAATCGCTGTATTGTGCTAGGTAGAAACTGAATGTGAATATAAGCTTTTCAGTTAAAAACTGCTTGACTAATTTTAGTAAAATTTGTTGTTCGGATAGCATAACGGGTTCAAGAGTTAGGATATATTTTACAACAGGGAAATATTTTATTCTCATGGGACAGCGAACGAAACTGCGAGCAACATATATTTTATGGCTTAAAAGTAGCAAACGGTTATTGCAGTATTTTGATAACTGTTTTCATTTCCAATAAGGATAACAATTAGAGCAGCTCATATCTTAGTATCTCTGCTTAAACCTCTTCGCCCTCTAACCTCCCCTCCGCAACCATACAAGACATTGGTATAATAGTACAAAGGCATATTGCGGCACTTATCGATATTTCGAAAATAAGTTCCATTACTTCAAAAAAATATTGTGTGTAAGTACGTTTGTGGAAATAAAATTAAAATAACAAATTCCAGATTTAGTTTTGAATTGCATGTACAATTTGCTCCACACAATATCTTCACTTCAGGTCTGTAACTTACAATTATCGTAAACAGCGAAATATACGGAACATTCCCGCTACGCGCTAACCGCTCAATTAGACTTGGAATGTACGAGTACGTTACTAGTAGCAACAGTGTGCGTTGTGCCTTAATGAACTTCGTATGGACAACGCGCAGAAATCAACCTGGCACTTGCAAGGTCTGCATTTCTGCTCCCGCTGTTGACTCCGCCTACCTATAGCTAAAATATCATCATAGTGCTTCGTTAACTTTTGCGACTTAAAGTATTAACGCTAAATATAATAACCGTTTGTGGGCGTGCTCGCAAATCAGCGGACAGTGTACACACGTCTCTTGGATTATATTTGAATAAAGAATCAATATTTTCAATATTTAATTTTGAATTGAGAATGAAAAGATATTTTTAAATAAACGATAAACCGACAATTTTGAATTAAGAATAAATGACCAATTTGAAATTAAGGATACATTCCTAACTAAAAATTAAGAATAAAATGCTTATGTATTTGTAAATAATATATTTTAATAACCTGTGTCCATATTTGTCAGATGAGTGAAAAACGAGTTTCAATAAAAATGGTTACAAAATAGCGAATAGATTCAATATTAGGGCTGTAGGCGCGATTATAGATTACGTGCTATAAATAATTGTGTGAAATCCACTTAAAAAATTATTGCCACAGAACAGAAAATATACGTGGTAGCCGGGCATCGTGTTGCGAGAACAGCGCCAAGCATAACAAGGAAATCAGGAAATGTGTACCAACCAACCGTTGCGCCTCACATGTCGCCGTCTCCGTGACTCACGCTGACCTCACTTTTGCTTATCTACTTACTATTACTTTTTACATGTTCCATTTGTCTTCTAACTTGAAATTCCCATCATAATACTATAATACTAAATAATTAACTTTGAAATTAAGTAAATTATGCTCATTACTTAAGTCCACTGCGGGACATAGACCTCGCCCGAGAGGTTTTGCCTACCTTGCCCTCAAGCTGGGTACGCGCTTTGGGAGTCAGTTAAAAATGTATGGAATTGTATATTAAAATTACTCATTGCTTCTACTCTTACAGTTTTCTTGCGTAAACTAATAGACCGGTCGTTTTAAATTAATATTACAAAAATAAATATCTATATAATGATATATTTTCGGAATGCATCCATCACATTTTATTACCCATTAAGTTGTTCGAACGACAACATCGTATATCTTACACACTAATTTGTTCCCCTCAAATTGTTATCGCATACTTCTTTATAATAAACACTAATAAGGTGGAATAGTTTCGTTGAGGGAAAAATTTTGAGGTTAAAGTAGGTTGAAGGCCGATTTAGAGGAGCTATAGTTCTATCACATTTTAGTCGGATAGTTGTTATTGACAATTAACAAAACAAAAATATAAGATATATCTGACACTGAGCGCAACATATTTTGGTAGGTACTTTAGTGCTTAGTATCAATTCACTCATAGATGATTAAACAATTCTTACAAAGACTATGAAATAAAAAATAACTACTAGTAGTTCGCGGTTGTTTCATATGAACGACGCCATCTCTCAACGTTGAAGATTATTTCTGTCAACATTACATTATTAGAGAAACTAATCTAGGAAACCGCGTTACAATTTATTGTGCACTTGATAGAGAATGAATACGAAATATCAGAGGGGTTTGAATATAAATCGCAATAGAAAAAATAATTTTTCATTTTAATTGAACCACAAGATTTTACCAAAAAAAATGTGTATTCAGGCGAAGATATTTATCTCAAAATAAATTATCTACATACATATTGTCATGCCAGGTCCCTTACGAGTTAAGCAGAGGGCAGCGAGTGCGGATATCTCTATCCTTACAAGTCTACCGTGATTCTTCAATATATTAAATTTATTGCCTATATCGTTATTTCGGTACTAAATATAGAAAACCAAGACAAAATGTTCGATATTAAAAGAACAAATGAGTAATAATAATTCTAAATATGAAGTAGATTACAAATTTAATTACATTAATCTTATACAGCCGCGATAGCCTATTAGTTTAAAATTCAGCCGTAAGTCCGGAGTCCCCGGTTTATAGTCGTAGGCGATAGAAAACTGTGCTGCAAAAAAATAAATATCATTCGCTGTATAGTCGTAAGAACAACCCGCACATCTATAATGCTCCTTACTGTTTTGGAAAGTGTGTGAAGTCTGCCAACGGACATTCAGTTAGCGTGGTTAACCGTGGTCTTAATCCTTCTCATTCTCATAAGAGACCCATGTGCTATAGTGGAACGATAAAAGGATTGACGATAATGACCAACACAGCCGACAAATATTATCATCGCCTACTGCAAAACCCACTGACCCTCATGATGAACTGCGCCGACTTGTGGATTGTCGCCATGCAGAATTAGGACACCCCTAAATAATACAACTATATGAATGTCCGCATATTTATATGAAGGCCGTAATGAACTATGCGAGTAGATATTGTACAATTGAAAATATTTAAATCACACAGCACTATCCCATTCGCGATCCCCGCAGAAGATAATAAAACAGAAATTTATTGATAAATTAAACGTACGAATAACGAGTAACAAACCAAACGCGTGTGAAGAGATCCATAAAACATTCGAAAGTCAATATTCGAAATTTAAAATCGCGTAAATATCTCGTAAACAATCTTAAGCGGCAGCCGTAAATCGTTATCGCCATAAAATATGAATATAAATAATGGGAGTATCTACCGTGCAGTCCCTTGCAGCGTAATGTATGGCCGAGCCCACGTCATCTACTATGCTAATTTATGGCCGATGGTCAAAAGTTATTCTCTATTTCTATTAATTTTCCTATAGTTTGAGGAAGTCTTCTTCGTGCGTTGCCTACAGCCGTCGGATTTATTTTCGTCACGAGCTTATTGCTCGAGACTGCACGTTCTTATCCAAATTTCTATTCAAATGTTTTTTTTTTCTAATCTCTATCATTTTTTCTTTACATTGAAGCAGTCTATCGTGTGATATCGATGGCTTAGTTATCGACATGAACATTTTGGTGGCGTTACTGCATGTTATCTGATTTGTATTTTAATGTCTAGCCAGGCCTTAATAAATGTTGAAATTTCTTTAAGTCATTGTGTCAAACTACAAGAAAAACCTCGGAAAACATTTCTCGTGAAAATAAAAGTCATAAACCTGTATGTTCTTATACATATGCTTGTTAGGTTTAAAATCGTTATACGCACTAATAACTTTACAGTGATTTTGAATTAATAAATTAATATGTTTTTAAACATTGCAATTACCTTAGAAATAATTTAAATAACACAATAATTACAAATTCCTTTACTGAATTCGGTTTAACAAAACATACAGATAATAAACAAACTCAAAAAGTAGCAGTTTTTTCAAAAATCCTGTTCTCACACAAACAAACACAATTGACTGGGAAAAAGCAGAACATTAATTTAAAATATAAATATCTTTTTTCATTTCTAACAAAATTTTCCAAGAAAAAATTAAGCTAAATTCACCGTTATATTACATATCCAGGTTAATTAACCCAAAATGTCCTGGCCATCCAATTAACCGTCCGATCCGTCAAGCGACTTGGGAACAGATAAAAAAAATTCTATGGCGTTCGTTCGCTTTAATCTTTGTCTGTCCCATTTTTTTCACATAGAATGATATTCGTCACGTAAAATCGTTTCAAACGACCACTTTCATCTCGGACATCATAATTAGAGCCACAAGGTCACAATACCGTGATTCGCGTTATTTCAAACCGTATGACAGATATACGAGGGGCGGTTATGTTGATGATCGCAATTGAAACGAGAAAGAAATGACAATTATTTAATGTAAATATTACAAATTATTATTCTAAAGTTAAGATACTTGATTATGATTTTCCACAGAATTTAATTTCTGTTACCAACTGAAATAATGTTATTTTACTCAATATATCAATGTTAAAAATGAAACGATCGTACACAAGCTTTATTAAAAAATTTACGTCTAACCAAAAGCTGCCCTAATTTATTGAAATTTATATAGGTATTAATATTTATGTCTCGTATTGTTACATTATCGTGTCTCAAACTCGCCAACCGCGACACGAGAGAATTGTTACGTTTTCGTTTCCACGATAATAAAGAGTTTAAAAATGTTTTCTGCATGGATTTATATAATCGCCGGAATGTTTATGATATTCCCTACTTTCTATGGTTTTTTCCAACACCGCTCGCACACATCATTGTCACGTAACAAACTCATAGCAATTCATTGGGTCTCAGAACTTTAATTTACTACAAAATTTCCAAAAGAATCCTAATTAATTCGTATATTCACTATCTCATTGGTCGTGTTAGCTGCAAAAGTGACTTATGATTGAGAGTTCTTAAGCTTAAATCCCGGATCGGAACTATTGAATTTGAACTGAGATTTTCTAGTAGTAACTCGCAGTCTGGATATGTCCTCAGTGTATGACAAAATACTGATGAAGTAATACCTGGTGCAACGTCAGAGTGTGCTACATTCTTTTGCCTACCTCTTTGGGGATTACAGGCGTGAAATTACGTTTTTTTACAGCTAAAAAATATGAGGAAAATGCCAATGTTATTAAAATAGATTATTATCTCGGTTATTATACAAAACTGTTGTTAATAATTGTTATTAATTATAACCATTTTGATAACTACATATATTTCATGATTAGTCGTAAGCATTACTAACAGTTTTTTATTAATAACTGTTATAAATACGAGTGTTCTTCTAAAGTCTTATTAATATCTATTATTAATAACAGTTTTATTATACCTCCGTATACTACGTGTGATAGTGTAAAATGTCGGTTTTATCATTCGGTGTTTTATAAAATCGTAACCGTTGTCAAAACAAATCTGTGATATTTATTTACAACGACGCAATTAATTGGAAGACATTTTCAAATAGTCCGTATTATATTTAAACTGGACAACGTAAATAGTTCACGCTCGAGAAATAGATTATGATAGCAATTTTAAAGTATACCACGCGGATTTTTCATTTGAATAGATATTAATGTCCCATAAGTCGATGAGTGCCTATGTCGTCCCATAAAGCGTGGGCGTCAGGTATCCGAAATTGTTTTCACGTATTAGGACGGGGAAAGCTTAAGATATGTCTAAATTAATGTACAAAATAAGTACTCTGCACTAATAAGCACCAGCACGAGTGATTGGTGTTAAATTGAGATGAGTTGTTTCTTTACACATTTAGGTAATATAGATAAATCCGTATAATTAACTTCACGTCACGAGTGATATGAAAATTCAAATACACTAGGTGTATACAGTGTGAGGTTTTATCGTTCAAAAGCGATTCCTTTTTAGCAACCCATAACACAATTGCAAAAAAAAATATGTCACACAGTAAAAGTCGACTCATATTTTAAAGTCAAGATAGTCGATGTTATTTGGTCTGACAACAATATCTTTTATATGACATAACATCACACCTGTACTTCCTCGAAGAGGTAAGCAGACGAGTATCGTACTCCCACGTTTAACCAGTTATAATAGCCATACGTCCCATGGAATAGGGTGAGCCTATTGCCATACACCATTCACAATTCCAGACTCTGATGGTGTTGCACCTTTCGTGAATAGCTCGCTTTGTTTTCATTCCTATTTCTATGCATACATGGATCTATAGTTCCGTAGTTCGCCGTTTAAGGCCAGGCCGCACGGGGCGCGGTTCACACGGGGCGCTAATGGCTCGCTGAGTGGTTTCGCGTGTTCACCTTAGCGCACCGCGCTTAATGCCACACTTACTGTTTTTTATACCGAGTTGCCTTCGCTGTTGAACACTTGCGATTGGAAAAGATGTGATCTAGCAAAAAAAGTTACCCTATATTGTGTTTATTGGTGTTATTACCTCTACAATATTGTTTATTATGTCTACCCCATGAGACGATAATATATCACATAATATACTTATATACTGATACTGTATAATATGATGAAACCGTAGCATTATCATAAAATCATTACTGTTATTCGTTTGAGCCAAAAACGTAACAGTTCCGTCAATATGACAGTTGACATGTAACGTCATTGTTATGTCAGTTCATAAATATTGTACCTTTAAAAGCCGTATGACATGAATACTTATTATTAAATTCGCACATCATTGAGGCAGAGGTCAACGTGACATGACCAGATCTTGAATTACGACTTTTAGAAGTACTTTCGAACTTCGGAAGTTACGCTCAGCAATGGCTGTAAGCAATTGAGAAAACATAATGTAACTTAAGATATAAGTGTAACCGTGTGAAATATTTGACATATTTATATAAAAATTGCTACGGACGTTGTGCATGTCGTCGCATGTCGCACGTCGTCGCATGTCTCATGTCGTCGCATATCGCATGTTGTCGCATATCGCATGTCGTCGCATGTGGCATGTCGTATGATAGTTTGCGAAATGGCCCACTGATCCATCTCTGTTCAAAAATTCCTATTAAGAGAATTATCCATATGCCCTTTTATCAGCCAATATTAGAACTGTTAATATTATATCACCACCTCAGATCCCGTATGGGATACCTAGAGAGAACGAAGTACCCGATATCTTTATGCTTCCCAATTTCCAGTTTCTTTACGGGGTAGGTATAGAGTATCGTTTGTCGAGTATATCAATTCTTACTTACCTCACGTGTTTCTTCTACAAATAAAGTGAATTTATATGAGTCATATCAATGTAAATATCATTAAAATAGCAATGTGACATTAAATATTATTCACAGGGTGTTACTAAACTGTTGAGTGGTTTCGCGTGTACTCCACACACCACGGGCTTAATACCATTTATAGTTTTTTCCGTCGCCTCCCTGCAGTACAATGTTTTGCCTTTACTCTTGGAGATCACCAGACGAGTTCAAAGACAGAGAAAAAAAAACTTATAAAAAATACATTATTATTTTCTCACTGTCTAAATAAGTGGTAAAAACTTAAACTTAAAAACATTGAATATTGAATTTATTTTGACCTCTGCAACTACCTGAAGTTTTACCCTATTGTTAGGGTTTCATAGCATTGGTCGATATAAAATTAAATAACGGCCGGTACAGTTTTGACTGTATAGTAATAAAAATGACAAATTGTTAAAAGCGCCTGCTTACTTCGAATGGCATATTCCCTTGACGCTTAAAGCTTTCACGTTTTTTAAACAACTTGTAACAACTGAGTTAACGGCGTAACCTATCGTAATAAATTGAAAGTGGGGCAGCATGGTAAAGTATTCTCTTACTTAGGTACACTTTCATGAAACATAAAGTTAGTTTGTTATAGACAAGAACGCTAACTTAAAAAGTAGTAAAAGTAGATGGTCACCAGTAAGTATCAAAAATAATATATAAAAATATAAATGTAACATCACGTAGCAGAGAAGTGTGGTACGATCCCACGTTTGACTTACGTTGCTGTCCACAGGCGACCAGGGTGTGTAGCTGTGCCTAGGCAGGTCGCTCCAGATCGCCATCGGCCAACGCCAAGTCCAGTCGCCTCTTACGACACCTTGTTTCCCGGCACGGGGTCCGGGAATGTATTCTTCCTCCGCCCAACACACTAAATATTACATGTTAAAGTGTATAATATATTTTCATCAATTTAAAACGCCACTGCTGGACTTATACTTTTGTTAATCGATACTAATTTACCTAGTCCATGAAATTTTTAATCTTGTCTTGAATTAGGCAACTTTGCTCTTCAGGTCGTCAGATCACCCTAATTTATTATTTTTTTATTTTCAATTCAAATAGTTACAAAGACAGTAGGTAATAAGTAAACGTAACTGGTGAAACGTGGGAATGTACTCTTCTGCCTACCTCTTCGGAAATTCCAGGCGTGAATATACGTGATTTCAATTTAGAAACAGTATTTTTATTCCAAACATCGGGTGACATTTAAATATAACTATATATACATATTCAGCGAGCATCATAACTCCAGGTGAATTCATTGCACTCAGCGCGCCCAGTTTAAATAATGACAATTTAAATATTTCAACTCGTTTGCAAGGAAGTCTTGTCATCTGACAATTTTCGTAATAAAGTGCAGTGACAAGTGGTAATACTCACACTGTTTCAGCTGAACGTGTGATAAACACCGGTTAAGGATCTCGTTTGTGAAACTTTATTGTCACTGAGCTGTGACTCCAGATAGAGCACGACGCTCTACACAATCTCTACATTACCGTAGATGTTTCTGCGTTAGAAACATGTGTTTATTTTAGAGTTGTGTATAATATTTTCCTACGCGTATACGTTTTGCAAACTCGTCGTAGTGAGTGCTGTTTATAACGGCATTGACATTTCTCATTGGCAGAGGAGATCACACATAGTGAATCCTTGTATAAGATATATATATATATGCGGCAATATTACCTCATATTACTGAAATGAATATGGTTTTTTTGATACGTTACCAAATTATCCCCAATCTCTAAAACCATTACAGTGTACTACACTCTTCTGCCTAACTCTTCGGGGATTACTTACAGACGTAATATTACGTTATATTAGGGTACTTAGAACATATCTTTGTAAAATTTCAAGATAATGGTAAACCAAATAATACGGAAACTTCAATTTATATCTTATGTTAGGCTGCCGATGTAACTAACAATATGTAAAATTATTTAGTATTTCTATTCCATAAGTAACATGGCATGGTGATACTATAATAATAATATGATTTTAGGGTTCCTTAGGAGAAAGTAATGACGAATTAACAGTTTTTAATTTTCATCCCACCAAGCAAACCGCTGGCACGTGAAGTCATACGCTAATCCAACGCAAACACACGAGCGGACCGCGCGCGCTAAGAGCGACGGTCGCGCTCGTAACTCGCTCGCTTTACGACCACACCTACGCTCTCGTGTCACTCATTTCGCAACCGCACGGTCGTACTATAAGCGATAAGATGGCACAGTGTTCTCTGTGTTATAAAATTAAATAAAAAAATTGATCTTCTTGTTCTTGTTTCATTCCACAATTGTTCTCATTGATCAAACGTCATTTTCAGGCAGTGAAAGGTGGAATTTCCAATCCACTAGGCTATCACTGCATTGTATTTGTATATAATACATAAAAATATTCACGAAACAATAGTAAAATACGAGCATTTACTTGTTTTCTATAATTTCAATTAATCCATATAAAGTGGACTAATAGAGCGATGCGACCGTACAATGCGAGTATCTTATATCGCTGTTGTTACAACAATGAAGTGATGAGGAAATAATGAATTTTAATACTACCGCGGATATGTCGATTATGTTTATCACGCTGTATCCGAAAACTGTAAACTGGTTTCTGTACAATTTGGTAATTTATTGTATCCGATTATTTATATACAAGGTTTTTTCATTAATGAATTTAGGAAGTCGAATTTAGGTATATATAATATGATTATGACCTTAAAACGGCACTTAATTTAAAACAAAACTGATATTCCTTATACCCCAAGTTGTATTCATATTCCGACTTTTATTAGGTCAATGTGACAGACTGTGGCTTAGTCCTTCTCATTCCAAGAGGGGACACGAACAATAGCGGAAAAATAATAAGGTTTATAATGACTATATTCTAACCGAAAGATTCAGTTGGGCAATGAAAATTTAAATAAATCAAGGTAGATTATACTTTTCATGGAAAGTGTTTAAGACCTGGCTGGTTCTTAAAACACTACTTCAGTACCATGAGGAGAATATGTCATTTGAATTAAATAAAAAATAAACAAGTAAAACATGATACTATTGTGGGAATTAACCGTGAATTGGAAGTGTAAAGCGATCAGGTACATTGTGTACTACAATGACTTAAATCCCTATTTAATTTGGCGCGCAAATGAGAATCGAATTAATCGCCGCCGAGTTAATACCGCCCCATTGAGATACAAAATATATGAGCACCACCAATTTGTATGCGAAGCGATCAAACAAGCTGACAATTGCCACAGAGTATGTTCATTCAGTAGCTAAACGTTTTGTTATACTCTGTTCAGATTTTTTCGTTGTTCTACTGACATACAGAGTATTTACGTACGTACATAACAGAGTATTTAAAAATTCATACTCCCTCTGGGAGTGTTCTGAGTTCATATCAATAAAATACATCAAAACCATTAATTACGTGAGACATGCAACGGGAGGAGGGGGTCGAGTTGCATCTTATTTAATAGCACTTTGGAGAGGGAAGGGGGGGGGGTCGGCAAATATCACGTAGCTTTTTTTGGGATGCAGGGAAGGGGGAGGGCATTGAGTCAAATCTCAGAACATCTCATCAAACAGGAAGGGATCGTCAAAAAATGTCAAAAAACACCTAGCGTAATTTTTGGATGCCCCCTAATAAAATATTTTTCATGTTTCTGATCGACTAAAACAATAATGAGTTTACATAGAAACAAAAACAAATAACCGTATAAAGCAGAGAATGTAAAAGTGTGTTTCGGATTTAAGTTGGTCTACTGTGTTCCCTTTACTAAGCACGTTCGTCTGCCACTAATTACCACGCTCATCGCGAGCAAATATGTCGGCTTGTCAACAAGGCTTTAGCGGTCGTTCGGCTCATTGATACTGATCAGCCCGCAGTCAATCTGCTTATATAATGTGAACTAGCAAAACCCTATTACTGATTTCTTGTTTTGTTTTTATAAAGGAATTGCAGACGATCATTTTGACTTCACTAAGCATTCTCTGAGAAATTATAAACTATACATTCATAAATGACATCTACGCCAGTGGCGCAACAGTCGTTCCATATGACCGAAGACTCAACGAAGCAAGGGACAGATTTTTCCTATAGTTCGTCTTAGAAAGCATCATGCAGGATCATTAAATATGTACGTATTGAGACACTTTAGCAGGTCGCGTATGGCACTTTCTTAAACAAAACCCAACATCGCTTCAGTTTCAGGCCAATTGACATTTGATGAAATAATCTACGAAAAAAAATATTTAGATACTATCTAGAAAACAATACTTTTATGTCAAATGTTATCTACCAAAATCATTTGTCGTAATAAACTGTTAGTAAATATTCCACTTAAGAATTGCGCATAAATGTATCATTGGATATAAAAAAAACAATTAAGAAGTGCGATGACTCATTCATCATGAATGACTACGAAATACATATAGCTTCTGCATTACCATCCGCCATGTAATACCTTACAAACAAAGCTGTTAACAAACGAACGATTGATCTGTTCTATTTTTCAATAAAACCGCAATTTTTCCATCCCCCTATTGTGATTCAATCACACGCAAGGCGCAAATATCCACAGCGCGACCGTGGATCCGCAGTGGAGCGCGCGTGCACAAATAAACGGTTGATTTGATCCGCAGCCGCTGTGCACTCTGCGGAAACGCTCAAATGAATCGTTCCGACGAATTGCAACCCAATGACCATTCAGCCAATGAAATGAAAAGTTTTGCGGTAATCTCGGATTTGTTGACAGATTCACAAGCTAAATTGTTTTACATAATCTGAATTGTTTAAAACTATAGGTACCAAAAAAGTTGATCTTTACTGTACAATGATATCGAAATATTCGAGCACTGTGTGTTACCAGTGACGTAATACGAGACCGAGACGTGTCCTTCACTGTGGGCCTCATACACGAAATCCAAGTCACTCAACGTGCTATGAACATCTATGACTAAATTCAAAACGATGAAATACGTAGGAGAACTCGTTAGTTCCCCTCAATGACGTTCACTGACATAACTCTTGAAATTAGCTAGTTGAAGTGGCAATGAGCAGGCCACATCGTTCGAGATACCGATAACCGGTGGGGAAGGAAGATCATCGAGTGGCAGCCGCGTCTCAGTAAAAGGAGTAAAGGTCGCCCTCCTACCGTCCCTGTAGCTCGAGACCAGGATATAAGCTACGTTATCTCCTGCCTGTCATAAGAGGCGACTAAAAGCACGCTTCCGGGGTTGCAAGCGGCTAGAATGGGAGTTAAAAGCGCCTCTCAGCTAGCAATCTCGGGAAGGACGATAGCATGTGTGGCCTCATATTGTCGTGAGAATCGGAAAACATGGGATAAGGCATCAGGCCTTTCCCAAGTGTAGAGCCCGTAGCTAGCGTCGTGCTAGGAGGACATCGGTACACTCTGTCGGAGATCCCGGAGTCCTCGTATTAGTGCCGGCGGAGGCCACCGAGGGGGCTTTAGTGCGGTAAAAGTAAACCTGTCTAAGTTTACCGCTAGACATAGGAATTTCCTGTGGGATTTCTATCTGTAATCCTTACGATGGGCATGCGACTTGTAACTCGCAGAGCATGGCTTTTTACACCGCCTACACCGCTGGCCACGGACAGCCAGGGCATGTACTCTTGCCTAGCTACTCACATCTCACGATACCCTAGTATCTCGGCATGAGATTAAGGGATGTATTCTTACACCACTGGGTTGTGTTCCGTAGGTACTCGTAACTACTTTGAATACGAGTAAACATATACTCATACGTCAACAAAACAAATCACAATTTGTTCCTCATTACAACACGTTTCAATTTCAAGACAAGATTAAACTTTCACATCGGGTCCATAAATCTACCGCAGTACAGCTAATACGTAGGTATATGAAATTGTTAATATGAGTATCTCCACACCGCACTGCGTAAATTATCTAATGAATTGTTCAATATTTTTATTTCCTATAGATTATACAAATATAATAAGATTCAAGAAACAAAGAAGTCATAATTTCGGTTTAAATTTGATTCATGCATTGCAGTTATCAAAGTAGTTTATTTACTAACATAACAAAAAATACCATAAAATAATTTCAAAATACATATTACGGAATACACGATCAGAATTAATAAAAGTATGATAACTGAAACGGTCACGGTCATAATAGCGACGATCACATTTGTTACGGTGACGGTCACTTAACGACGTTCATGCTTATTGATTAAAAAGATTTCTACTAGTTGCTATTAAAAATGTATAGGTAAATGCTAAAAGATTCTCGAACATTATTCCGTAAATAATTTGTTTTCATAAACAAAATGAAATTGTACGCCTTCTTTTTAATTTTCATACTGACTTTGACGTTTGCCGCATCGTATCCCGGTGGTAATTTTATTTTACGATTCTGACATTTAATTTGCGTAAATTTCAAAACATAATAATTACCAAACTTATGTATGTTTAAACGTTGGAAAGGCAAAAGAAGTCTTCTATTACCTTCTATTATATACTTCTTTAGTACTTCTTCTTCTATAGTACTTCTATTAGGAAGTGGAGGTTTTTTTTACATGGTCGGAAATTGAACCCAGGACTTCTCGATGTAGTCGCACTTGCAGTTAATGCAACCATCTAACAACCAAATCAAACTGAATCAAATCAAACAGCAATCAAACCAAAACGAATAATAATAATAAAAATTCCTTTCATACATTGCTGAATAGGCGCACATTAACAATTCTATTCTTACCTTGATATAGATCTATTATTTATCTGTTAAAATTTAATATAGAAATAATAGATTTATATCAAGCTAAATGATAAAATAACTAATACCGATACTAACAGTCCTTTGGCATACCTCTTCAAGTTTGGTTACTGATATACATAACGTAACATAGAATTTTTCTAATTTAAATTTTCTAGTAGTGACTCGAAGTCTGGATTTTATTATAAATAATCCTCCACCTTCTGCAGATAATATACACCCATTAAGTACAAATAAAAGGATTTCAATTTTCGGCCTCCTGTGTGAAGATATGCGTTCCTCAAGGTTCTAAGTTAGGGCCGTTTTCGTTTTTAGTGTATATAAACGATCTACTTTTCTCAATACAAGATTTATGTAACATTTTGTTGTTTGCGGACACATCTTTGATATTTAAAGTATAAAGAGTACAATAACATAAATGAGGCTCTTCTAAGAATCCATATTTGGTTTAGTGCAAAAAATCTTGTCTAAAACAACAAAAAAACCAAATGTATCAGGTTCAATTTGCCCAATGTAAAAAAGGTAGAGTTGGATGTTACCATTATCAATGAGCACCACGAATTTGTGGATAAGACAGTTTTCTTAAGAATAAATATACATTCTAAGTTGTAGTGGAGCCCTCACGTATCTATTTTTTGTAGTAAACTTAGTTCTGCAGCTTATGCTATGAAGAAAATTAGACAACTTACTGATATAGACACTGTTAGGTTCGTTTATTTTAGCTACTTTCACAGTATAATATCGTATGGTATTTTACTGTGGGGTAATGCTGCAAGTATCGACGCCATTTTTATTTTACAAAAGAGTGCAATAAGACCTATTTGCGATTTTCGATGTCGCTAGTCCCTATGGGAACTCTTTAAAACAATTATAATTGTAATTGTGCCTAGCCAGTATATTTATGAACATATTACGTATGCAAGAAAAAACTATTTAGCTTTGATAAAGGATAATAACAGAACATAACGATACCATCAACCACTCTCTCAGCTATTTCCTTAACTTAAGGGTGTTAGTCTCCCTCAGCACCTGCATCGATGAATTTTACTTTCAACGTAGTTATAAT
The DNA here is from genome assembly GCA_018245575.1 of Jemadia suekentonmiller. Taxonomy (NCBI): domain Eukaryota; kingdom Metazoa; phylum Arthropoda; class Insecta; order Lepidoptera; family Hesperiidae; genus Jemadia; species Jemadia suekentonmiller. The sequence goes on along the minus strand of DWDU01000409.1, from coordinate 4,154 downwards.
TATGCCCATTTTAAATATCAAAATGCGAACAACATATGAAGTTAAAATTTCTATTGAAATCTAATATCGCGTCAGCTGGTGATTTTTTTAAATCCTCATCTATTGTTGCATACAAAACAATGACATAACTGATCTGTCATACATTAGCCGATTGCTGTGACTATTGTTTATTATCCATGGCTATTTGAACCACCATGCTTGTTAAAAAGGGTATAAAGGTAGGTATAAATGACGAAGTTCAGTTGCATTTTAATTAGTATTCACCATTGCTAAACATTTTAGTAACAGGCACAATGCGATTCTTATTCATGTTAGTAATTTTTTCTGTCATCTTGACAACGCTCGCAACATCCGGTAATTATAGTACAGGTATAGTAATATATTATAATCCTTACTATGTGAACATAATAGATACTTCAGATAATAAATAACATAAGACAATATATGTTGTATTTGACATTTATTTTGAAATTAATTTAACATCGATGATATGTTATGAGAAAGATTACAAATACTTTATTTAATATTTTTTCAGATTCCAATACCATAATGCCAGATGCCTGTATGGAATTGTGCCGTAAGGTGTGTCCTACCTCTCTCAACTCCTACTCATGGGGCGATGCGTGCTTCTGCGCCCCACCCGAGTCTCCTGTATACTCCTAGCACAGCTGTATTGTGATCAATGTTATAATTAATGAAATTTCAACCAAATTTATTGCACTCAACTGATTGTAATAGTGCGTATTTGTTTTACAACTGTTTTATTAATTGGCGCTGTAGTAATAAATGAATTATACTGGTTTTTTAGTTTCATTAAACTCACCTACATTCGTTTTTTTCTGCATATAGATTGGACCATTCAATTTAATGCAACAGCTGTAACCTTTATCCAACTGCTGTGCGGTGCCGTGGTCGGTCAGTGGTGTGGTGATACTGGCGACTACAGTCGCAACGATGACGAACAAGTTACCACGAAGCAGCGTACCGTGATTCTCCACGCGTTCTTCAACAAGGCTCTTGGGATCATCGAGAATTTTTTTATTTCGTCAGGAAAACTCAGTTTGAGTGCCTACCGCCACGGGGCCGACGATAGGATATGTCGGGCTCCAACCGACCAAAAACCTGACGGTGTTCCATCGCGCCACTACGCAGTGGAGCTACGGGAACACGTGCGCACACTTCCACGAATCATTGAGAAACATACCTAACCGTGTTTAAATCATTCGTTGTTATGTTCAAAAGAGCATTTTTATTCAAGAGGACTATATTATTACTTGAATTTTTTTCTTCAATTATTAGTCCAACAGCTCAGCAGATTGTTTTATTTTCGTTCAAACACAAGCAATTTACAATCCGTGTCGCGACACAGCAAGAATACACTCGCCGACCCCGTGCTGGGATACAGGATGCGACTAAGGCCGGCGCTGGGGAATCGCGGCATGGCACGACCTGCCTAGGCACAGCTACATTTCCTGACCTACTGATGATGATTACTATACTTATAGTATACAATTGAGAAGAAAACAAGACAGAGTTTTTAAAGCACTAAACTAATGTCATTAAAACTAAAGAAATCGGTAAACTTCTTAATAAAATATTAGTATTTTCTAATAAAACAAGAATCAAAGACACATAATTGCAAGTAAAATAAATAAAGACCATAATAACAAAAGAAATGACAGCGCTTCAATGTCTGCATTGAGATGGATGTGTCCATCACATTCTCCAGTTTTGCTCCATTTGCACCTGTTTATACCGTGAAAACTGTTCCTGATTGTTTCCTCTTCGAACTCACTGGCGAAAGAGTCAACTCTTTCCTCTATTACAGGCGCTGCATTATCTACGCTATGTAGCACTTCTTGACCGCTTATATTACCTACTCCTTCCAGAATGTTCTCTTGTGACGTGTTTCGTATATCTTCTCTATGACACTCACAAAAATTCTGTAAAATTTGTGCAAGGGCGTTTTCTGATACTTGACGAATAATTTTTGCCATTATATAGTACTAATTCTGAAAAAGATAAAATTATAAACTTTTATGAATGAATGAGTTTGTAATTAAGATAATAATCATTATCATCAAAAGCCTATTGCAGACCACTGCTGGACATAGTCCTCCCTAGCGGGGTTTTGTCCATAATCCTCAAGCTGGACATGCGAGTTGGGGAGCTTAGTATCTCAGAAACAGAACCGGATCAGAGCGCCAGTACTAAAAATATATTATTACCTTTATTATCGAATTTCAAATTTTATTGAAATTGAAAAATATATTTTTTATCTTGTCGGTTTTATTGGAGTACGATTAGGATAGTAATACAGAATAATGTTTTAAAATACATTAATAATAAACTATGCAAAACGAAATTGTTTGTTTCATTATTTCAATACTTACTAGTAAGTGTTACTCATCAACAACGCAAAAATTTATATTAGGTACATATAACAAAATATATTTATAGATACATATATACGTACAATATAAACAAACTGGAAAGTAAATACATATTTATATATACATTATTACAACCTAACAGAAAAAGTAATTGTTTTCATCACACAAATATTTGCCCCGGTTGAAAATCGAACCTACGACCACTCCTTAGCAATCAAAGATGTTCACCTTCTAATTATTTAACGAACACGGTACCTACACAGATTCCGTAGGGTTTTTTTTGTGAACGTGCACTCTCATTAATGTAGATTTGTGGTCTGAAATAAAAATCTGTTAATTATCAATAAAATGCATATCAATAAAAATAACAAGACCATGTCATTCAATATCAATTAAAACGCTTATTCTTAACGCTTGTTCTAGCGTCATATCTGACTACAAAGTACATACCTACTTATAAAAATGAACTTAATTATATATCCGTCAGTAAATTACCGTATTTTATTATATTTGGCCGTAAAATGGATCTCGTCGTCACATTATTTATTTTCGCTAGTCTCTTAATCAACATAAATGGTAAGTCGTTTTTTAATTGGTTTAATATTATTTAGTCGTTACATCAGTACCTTACCGGGTAAGTCAAAGAGCACTGAATACCAAAATTGAATGCTTCTATTCGTATAGGCGTATTTTGCATCGTCTAAATTCCTTACTTTTTTTTATACACGTACGCCGCTTTCAAAAACATTAAAGTAACAGTAACTACATTAATATAATGAAATACATCAGGTCTGTAAGAATAGAGGAATATGGCACTCAGTGCTCTCTGTCTGCCCCGTAAGAGCCCTGACGTGATGATGACATATTAAATAAAATAATATTTAAGGCAGTTCGAGATGCATGAAAGGAACCGCCCTTCACGACGTTCTTGTAAAATGACAGTAGGTACGCCTGATACCTGCAAGTATAATAGTAGATGATGTTGCGTTGTAACAAGTGGATAACGGAAATGTTAGATACGCTTTTTAATAGGGGTGGTACGTGGTGGTGAGGACGTTCAGGGAATAGCGTATGGAACGTTGGCTAGGCTACTGAGTTGTCAATTTCTGAGCCAGTGAGCTGACACCGATATAATTAAAATTCTTTTTGTAAAATAAGGTATTATAGTAAAAAGGGTATACTCCGATGCTTCGGACTTCCATCAAGAAAGGCAGATGAAAAAATACGAAACAGACATACAGGACGAATGTTGTGAAGCGACGTCAGATTGAATTGAACAACCGTTCAGTACTAGCTGATCAGGAAGTTAGAAATTTCCGATTACAGCGTGCGTGTAGGAAGAAAGTAATGAATGTAGAAATACGTCAGGTCAAGTCACAAAAAGATAGTAAATTAAAAAGTGGATCGCTAACGTTATCTTTCTTGTTAACGTTATTCATATCTCCGACTATATCGTTAACTACGAGTACAATACCTACTTGTGCCAAATAGTTTAAAGATTTTATTTTAGCTCACAATATTGTAGTCAATACCATTTTTCTACTGCCAACTAACACCTTGCAACATTCAACCACCAACTTCCAACTACCAATACTTTTCAGAGCTTAAGTATCTACTAATAATTTAAAAGAAAAAAAGAATAATTTACGCTAGGGTAAATAAAGACTAAAAATAGAACCCACAAATATTAAAATGTTTCTCATCATCATTAATACTTTTATGGTTCCTCTGTTGAATCTGACAGATTGTAGCAACCTTAAA
>DWDU01000408.1:0-19455 GCA_018245575.1 Jemadia suekentonmiller | reverse complement strand
CGTAATAATGTATGAATATTATATTTTAATAATGTATATTAAGTCACTTACAATTTAAATTTATTATGGTCGAATTTCGACCACGGGCGACCACTAGTTGAAATAAATATATCAGTTTTACAGTGTTAAAGTGTATCTGTTAGCGTTAACTCACATGAACATAATAGTCCCTGCGGCGTCGTGCAAATGCAGTGAGGCAAGGTAATGTCTCACACTCCCAACGACCGAAGTGTTTATCGTTAAGCTGTAAAATTTCTTAACATTGCACATTATTTGTTGCCAATTACAAACGAACGGTGAAATGACAGTTCGAGCACAGAACACACAGGATCTATTGATATTTCGTCATACGACTAAGATGTGTCTGTTGTGGCTATGCTGGTCAATCTGGCAACAATTTACTTCACATATATATATATATATATATTGCTGCACTGAACTTCTATTTAAAGATCACGACACTCCCTTTACCGAACTATCACCAATGAAACAGATGACAAATATAAATTTGACATCGATGATTTAATAACATATTTTGTAACAACAGTTTATCAAGTTGTTCATCGTTCATCGCTCACTCGCCGCCGGTCGCGCTCGTTGTCGACGTACAGCGTGTAATTGTTTGATGGTTCTAATGTAGCCCATAAAGCGTTGACAGCTATGCATAACACGTCATACTATAGTGACTGAATACTTCCTCTCCTACCGCCTACTATATCAAGTACCTACCATTGTGTTTTTAAATTCATTCAGTATTCTGAATTCTATTTGTATGATACGGTGTGAGGGGGACTTTCACGCTTGCAGTTTCTGATCGGAAATCGCCATGTATGTTAAGTAGATGACAATTATAGTGTTTTTATTTTTAATGCTTTTAAATTTAATTACTAAAGTGAAGAAGTGAGGCTACCATCGTGTGCTTTAACGCAAGCCACTCAGGTGAACCGTTACTCATGACACGCGTGAGTGTTGCATAAGTTATCTGAGCATAAGTCACCAGCAGGCGAGTGAATAAAACAAATATTCATTATTCATTAGATCAGATCATAGTGACGTTACCAAACTCGCTGTAGTATATAAATAGGTGTTCAGTTCGAATCTCAATCGGCTGATATTGCTGGCTGATCGCGTCCTCTCGGATATTGACCGCGCGGCGCGGCGCCACGCGGTGGATTTCAATAGTTTTTGCATGATTCAGTACAAATACCGCACGGGCACTCCACGAAGACGTTGTTCGTTGCGCTGTGTTCATAGACGGCTCATAGCTTTACAAGTCACCAATAAACGGATACACTAATTACCGCTCCATCGAATTGATCACAAAATATTAAAATGTGTCTTTCGAATTTGTTGAAAAAAAATATTGTCAAAGTCGTGTGAAGTCTGCCCCCCGGCACTTGGCCTGCGATGGAGAACGAGGCCTTAACCCTCTCATTCTAAGAAGAGACCTGTGCCCAACAAAGGAAAAATAAAAAAAATTTAAAAAAAAAGAATTAATCATTTTCATTTATTATATACATATTATATCGTATATAGTGGCACTAACACACCAGCTCGCAACAACAAGAGTTTTAACAAATCTATTTCTGAATTTCGTGTAAATTGAAATTTTGATTTTCAATGCTAAGTATAAATTACTAACACGCTCCTCGAGTGGAATGATAATTGAATACGTAAAGCTTATCTCAGATGTTAATTATGCAGCCACATTTCTGGGCACTAAGAGTAAAAAAACATGTAGAAGTTTTACCTAGAGAAGTTTTCGGATACCTCGTACATATTCATAATAAAAGTAGTTTATTGTTTGATGTAATCTCAGGTGCTGTTTACTTATTTAAAAAAATGAAATCATTAACACCGTATGTAAGAAATGTAGAAGTAACTTTGCCATGTGGTGACGCATGAAACTACTTAATACGACGTCGACCTGGCGTGGACTCTCGCAGCAAAAACACTACCGTAAGCGATTTGCTCGAACCAAACCTGAATCCATATCTATATTCAAATAGGCATGCAGGAGAAGCGCTAACAGTTAGTATAATAAGCAGCCGTTGAAATACACATCAATCGCACAATTGACGCATGGAAATAATATCAGTATAACATAAAACCACGCCTGTGTTATACTAGAGGTAGGCAGAGGAGTGTAGTGCATGCCTACTATTGTTCACCAGTTAAATCACGCATAAATGTTTTTTTTTAATGTATAAATATAGAATTGTTTCGATCGTTCCTCGTCCAACAGTCGCCAATGCTCCAATATAATACAGACTAACTATACAATTGAACCAGAAATTTTCATCATTGAATATATTGTTCACATTCGACATTCCGGAGTCCTGGAAAGCGTCATAGTTATAGCTAGTCGTAAATAGCTGTCGGCAAAATGTTTGTTAATGCCAACATTGCTTCCTAGAATCAGCAAAAATGAAGTCCGAGATAAATATTATTTTCATTTACCTTACAGAATTTTTAGTTCCAGTTATTTTTATTCCTACGAAATAGTAGTAAATAATAGTCAGTACCAAAGTTGTTATTACCTACCAACATTAAAAAGTTCTCTTTCTAGCATAAACCAGTTAGAAATAATGTATTTTTTATGATAATAAATATAGCTATTTTGTGATTGAACGAAATTCAGTTCGCCAGTGACGCGCGGGAATTACGCCTATTTGCATGCGCCCTACCTGCGCGCACGCATCTGGCCGCGTTTTTTCCTCGTCGTCGCAGAATCGTCGTCTTGCATTTTATTTCTCGTGCCATTAGCCTTTGTAGCGTTCAGACGTGAATAAAGATTTTTTTGAAGATTTATTGCGACGCGCTCGTGTTAGTTCGATAACTAATGGCACGGTATTGTGAAGCTCAAAGCGTTATCGTCTTCCCAAACGTACCTATACTCTACAATGCACGTGCGCTTACAATTAATGTATCAATAATCAGCGACGCTCAGACATGGGGTAGACATCAAAAATTTACATTACATTTTAGGCCTGGGGGCAATGGAACCAGTTAAGAAAATTTAAGCAATTGTAATGTAAATCCATTTTTTTTATGTTTATGATTTTAACTTAAAAAATCACTTCTGAACGAATGATTTACATTTTTTAAAACAAATTAAAAACATAGAAATGAAATTCTAGATATCATTCGTTAAAAAGTTAAATGTTGGTTTAAAACATGAGAACTTGTAAAGTGCTTTTGATTAAAACGAATATTTTCTTGACAAATGTCGGTTATTACGTCCACTGGCTTAACTGTACTTTTTTATCCTGCGCAGTACGGCCGTGGCCGTCGCACACCTTGTAATTAATGCTAATACAGTACATAATTTCTCCTGCCTACCCTTACGGAGAACGGGTTCACGTGACCTTTCTAGCATTCGATTCGAGCTTCGACTAAAAACACAATGACTAGCTAGTGTCCGGGCACAATTCCTTCGATCGGTTTATTAAGGGATACGGTCACGTTGAGGCGATGGAGTCTCACCTCATTGTTAATCGCCTTTAAATTACACTTCTTTTCTCGACACAGATAATTAATTAAATTATTATTTTAACAATGTGTCCATGTTAATTATTGTCTGTGAGACATTAATTTCATAACTTACATATGTATCAACGTCAATTATTTTGGAACTTCAAGGACAGTATCGATATTTTTTTTTCAACAATGTAATCAAGAATTACATGTAAGCTATTTTTTATTCCGCGTCGCCTAGGCACACTAATTAGACGTTATGCCGAGAACAATCTTATTGTATGAAGAAATTATTCTCGAGCAAATATTATATTTCAATAGATATGATTATAATATGTTAATGAATACTTAATTTTCGTAGTATTTGTGTAGATCAAAGTAGCGGCGATGGCGTGATAAGCGCTGTTTACAAAAAACTTTATGATTTATGTCTTAAAATAAATCTTTGCGCGATATACTGAATATAGAGTGGGTAGAGTAATATACATATATGATAAAACTTCTTTCGTATCTGCTGCATAACGGCAGTTCCTGTAATCTGTTGCAACCTTGTGAGCTGGTAATAATCAATTAGCTCTAAAATTACCACTTAGCTCGACCTATAGAAGCATAGGTTCAACCGCAACCTACTATAGGATTGTTGTCCTATTCAAAATAGCCTATGAATGTGAAGATGCTAAATATTCCGCTACCGAAAACATACCTCATATGTATGCAAATTGAAATTCAAATGAGATCTGATTTATAGTGTGAGCACAGTTCGAATGTTCCAGACTCTTGTTAATTCTGTTGTATTTACATACATATAATGCCTACATGTATTTTTTGCAATGTTCGTTACAAGTTTAATATATTTCCACTTTAACAGGTGAAGAAGGTCGATGACTATGCTGGAGTGGTTCGCTTGTCTCTCAACATCACATCACTAATTACCCTCATTAAGTGTTTCGCTTAAAAAATATACAAGTACTGCCAAATTTTACATTTCATTCGGAGATGTGTGTCAGACAAATATACGTAACAATGTGGTAGCGTTCTAAAGCGTCTACCGTAATAATTTTATAAACTACGAGTTTGATATTCAGCCAGCACGCGAGGGTGTAATGTAATGAATAATAACGTTCACGTTTAACAATTTTAAGAAAAATTTCAAATACAGAAAAGTGATTAAGTTTGTGCGCAAAAAAAATAGATTAGCAAAAATAAATATGTAACATGCAATCATTAAATGTGCAAATAACAATTTCGCAACAATAAAATGTGAAATAAGTAGCAACGAAGTAAAGAGAACAGCGGGTCTACTTGTATTATTAATAAGGAAATTAAAATGGCATTATACCGGACGTGTACTTACAAATATTCACGTTTATCTAAATAATCCGTAATACACTTCTCAACACCGAAATAGATTTACTCGTAGTATAAAAAAATACTGTTTCATCAGAAGCGGTCCAACGGTTTATAGTTGTGGGTAAAACTTACAGGTATATTGAATGTTCTCTTCATTAATATTATTAATAACATTCATTGTTAAATATATTCATATATATATTCATTGTTAGATATGAAATAGTCGATGAAAAGATGTTGCTTGTTAGTTAGTGCCTGTTGCGAATCATGGTTACTTTATTTCCTATCAAATATTCAATAACTCCGGTCGAAACGTACTAATATAAATCGCGCACGTAACTAGGGCGAAGTCATTTCGAATATATTATGGTCACAGAGATCAGAGGTGACTATGAGTTCTAAGTCTGATCTATATGTTGCAACTGTTGACACTGAAATTCATATCAAACAAATTTTTGTAACACCTGATGACATCGTTTTTTAGTTGAGTACTTTTTTGATAATGTTAGCGTGATGTAGTTGCCATTCCTTACTATATTGATCAGGTTTTCAGCGGGTCGTTCTATTAAGCTGTACATGTTAAGTTGTACATTACCAAAGTTACTATCAATTTCACCGAGTTAGGATCCAGGGTAGTGTTTTCATAATTGTGACAGTTCTTAAGACCATCGATCACGGCGCAGCGCCAGTCTTGTTGTCGACCGCTGGGTTTCGTTTCTCAGAAATTTTGCGAAACACCAACACTAGTGCATAGGAATAGTGAAATTTATGGACGCACGTAGATTAAAGATTGCGTCCCCGTGAGTGGCCATGTGAAAACGTTCGCGTGTTCCAACAAGGTGCACGCCAAACCGTGCCATATTTTCTATAATTTAACATCTATTGTCCTATAAATGTTACGAGTCGGCTAACAAAGGATTTGCATACGTTGTGTCGGCTGAATTTTTTGCCAGGAAGCTTTTTGTCCGAGCTCGGAATCCGAAAATCAATCATTGGAACCTTTACAAATCGCAACCGTCCCCTTCGCCTCACTCTCTTCTACCACCTACCACCGATTAAACGTCTTCAGAGAAATCATTTTAAAAATAGTCTATCGTGCATACATCTGTGAAATATTGAAAGTATGTAAGTTTCACAATATTATATAAATTCGGTACAAATTTCGAACGTTTAGAAGGATGTATGAGTGCTTCCGCGGATATGAATTGCTACACTCCACCAAACAGTTGTAAAGATGATTTCGTGTTTTGTACCTCTTCGGCACTAACGTATGACACCAACGTGCCCCTTGCCGTCATATACATTCGCATCTTCGACACTTTTATGAAAACAGTAATAACCTTTAGTAAAAGTATCGTCTTATGTTAAATAGTAACAAGCTGTTGATTAAAGGCTCTCCGCTACAGACCCCTTGAACGTAATGCATGCGTGTTTTTTATAGTCTTGATGGAGCTCACAACACAGCGCCCACTAAGTTCACGCATGGACGTGGTACGTTCGCAATAATAATAACTAATCAGTCAGCTTTCTCCGTATAGTCCACCGCACAGCTTGACTAGTCCAAATAAAGGTCTCGGTTTCATGCATATTCATATCTCTTGACCGGTGTGTTTTTTGCACGCCAGGTAACAAACGCTAACGAAGCCAGCACACTGTGTGCCTTAGCGCCTTGTAATAGAACCCGTGGAGCGTTGCAAATGCACCGGATCGCCCAGTTTACCTGCGGGCCGCCGGTGGCAGACGCAACAATAGGGACAATGCGCGCCGCTAACGACGTCGTAAACCTGCGACACCCAATTTGCATGAGTCGCGCTTCCCATAAAATGGGCAAATACCAACGTGTTACCGCGCTAGTTCAGTTATAAAACTGTATCGCTTACTGCGCTATTTACTTACAATGCGGTACTATTTACAAGTAGACTTTACAAGATGTATGAACCGAGTGAAAACGCATTTTAATGCATAAATGTAACATATGAGACATTATTTGAACATGTTCATATGTAATGGAACTAGTGGTTTAGTTACATAATCTATGGCGTACGCAAATGGGCATGTGATACGAGAAATTTACTCCACACGCACTTCCGCGCTCCACAATGCGTTTTTTTCCTCTCACACGATGTATTATGAAATGCGTTGTTTATGGTTAAGTAGTAATAATTAATATTTGCCTCTCAACGTGTTTTTGTTTCTACGACTAGAAGTTATTGTTTTCGCCCGGATCTATGTTCTATACACACCTCTGTTTGCTCTTCAGGGATTCCAGGCGTGATGTTACTTTCTTTAATGTGAAACATCGAAGGGCAATAATAATTAGTGTGAAATAGATTTTGGATGACCAGTTGTATATTCACTTGAGAGAGTTTTGACGTGTTCTTACAAAGGTAACGAGGCCCTTTGCCTTGCTTCAGTGCGTCTAAGTCCATATGTTTATCAATGAAATGTAATTACACCCAATTACTTGAGACCTGCGCCGCTGTCAATTGCGACCGGTCGCGGAGCCGCGCCATTTCTTCTGCCGTTTGGTAATTGTGGGAGACATTCCCGCGCGGCCCGCAAAAAGCGGTCCCGACTGCTTTCCTGAGAACCTCTGCTGCGGTACACCCATCGACCACCACCTGGAAAGTTTACTTCATTCAATTTAACCGTAATCAAAACATTGCATTGAAAAGAATTCAATGCAATGTTTTGATAACATAATACCTTAATACATTGTTTTACTGTGAAATTATTACAGTTTGCGTAACATTAATAGTTAAGAATGTTATGCTCCTGGTCATTGTTTTGTTACATTTTTATTTTGCTGCAAATTATTAGGCCTAGCAATGTAGTAAGATGTGAATTCATAACACAAAATATGCGTTATAACAGCTTCTTTATTTGTGGTACCTATATTGTATATTTATATCGTATACTACATATTTATTATCACAGTTGAGTTATTTACGCATCACTGTGGCTACTTAATGTTTCTGTTGTTAATAACATAATTCACACGCATTAATTTCAACATTTAAAACATTTATACACTGTAATCGTTTCAAAATTCCTGCGGTTGGAAAAAAAACTTCTGAATGGTCATAATAGTTAGTATTAACCCGTTAGCTAAGCGGGGCTGAAACGGTAGGAATAGTAAAGAGCCCTAGGGAGCCCTCCCGCGTGAGGTCCCGTTAGCCAGTCTGACATTTAAGCCAGCGCGGGGTGCATAACGAGGGCTGGGCGAGCGCCAGTTCGAACCAGTCTCCGCTCACTACCACTCAGCGCATGGACTCGGGTGAGTCTTCAGCATCTATTTACATGCTTTCGTAACCCTCATTCCCTTTTAAGTGAATTTTAAGCATATATGTGAATTCTAAATTATGTACGTCAACGTTATATCGGTATGAAGGCGCCGAGCTAAAGGGAACCGTTTGTTTATTGTACGTATATTTTTTATAATATTTAGTGTATTTGAATTGTTTTCAGGTTTGCATTTTAAGTATTTTACGATATACGTATTCATGTTTTGAACACGCTATTGTTTGAAGTTTTTATTACTTTAAATAGTTTTATACTTTCTTTAAGAATATCGTGTAAACAACGTTAGGATAATATTAAAGAAATTTACAATCGTACGGTTTTTTACGAGAACCGTTTGTTTAAAAAATACAATTCCCCGAATTAAGGGTACACCCAAAAAAGCAATTATACGTCATTGTGACGGGGAAAGCGATCGCTCGCGGCAAAAAATGATTCGGATTGCGACGTGAGGTAAACGTGCCACTTTCTAATTTATTGCTCTAGCTCTGGCCCCGGACGACAAAACGGTTGAAAACGGCCTAAGAAAACATTCCGAGAACAAAATTGCACAATCCTGACCGTTAACGCAAGACAATAGAACTATAAACAGCCCGCCGTACTGTTAGCTGGCCACGGCAGTAAAAGAAAGGTTAATTCATTTGAATATTAATCTTACCTGTAGCAGAAAACATTTGTTACCAAAACGGCTAGGCGTGATCGTCAAGGTTACTGTTAAATAGTTCTGAGGTTGTAGAGCTAGAGGCGAGACGCGTGCGCCCGCTAATACAGGTACATGTTACATGATCTGTAACAGTTAATACTTTAGGGGTTTCAATTGAAATTTGCTTTCTAGGTTACTTAAAAAGATATTCTCGTTATTAGTGTGTAAGCTTGAATAAAGAACATGCTAAGTACAAACATAGGTAACATGGACAACATAATCGGTATGCGAACTGAAAATTACATATCGTCATTTTCATGAAAACCTTTAAATATGACATTATAATAAAATAAGTATAGATCATTATCCATTTCTTTTTAAGAATCCACAACGTCTAATCGTAATTATTACACGTTGAACATAACAAAACCCTTTTAATTCGAAATGTGCATTTCTGTACGAGTAACGAGTGCAATTTTAATGCACAACATAAATGATCGAAAACATGCTCTTTTTAAACTTAGTGCTAGACGATAGGCTGATCGGTCAGGATGATAATAGAAACAATTCAGGTCAACGATGACAACAATTGAAAGTTGCCATTCAGTTTTAAAAGGCTTCGCAAAAAGTTGGCAACTTTGAGCGTGTTGCATTAACACGTAATATGTTCCAACTTGCCTGGCGAAGTGTCGCGCCGCTACCGGGAGGGGCAATAAACATTTCTTAGCGCAATTTATTCCTCGTCCGAGCCGGGGGTGGCGGGCAGTTTATCGGGGCAACATATGCACGCGCCTGACCTTTGGGTCCCGTTGGAGGCACCTGCACGGACGTTACAGTCCCGCTAGAGCTCACACGCAACCCCTAACGGAATGCTATCGCTCCGTCTATCTTACAATTCGCAACTTCTGTCCGAACAATTAACACTTACATTCTTATGCAATTACTAACCGATAATTATACCTCGACGCAATTACGAGCCGGGACACAGTCTTGTACAAATTATTTTGCATAGTTTTATCCTGCTCGCCAAGCAAGTTGACATTACATGAGAGTTGGCCAGTTAGTGCTGCAAAATTTATTTGAAGCTGAAGAATAGTTCAGAAATTGTCTCTTATGTCTTAAAGAACTAGTCGTTATGTCCAGTAAATGGTTTCTTGATATTTCTTCATTGCAAAAGTGAAGTTGCGGTTCATGTTCTCGTCTAAATGCGAACTTACTTTGCTTGTTTAATTTGTAGATGTAATATAAAGCATAATGGAGTGCACGAGGGGCGACGGTACAATAATAAGGTTGCATACGCGGCACGTCTTGCTTATTATTGGTCATGAGATAACGGCGCGCTCACTAAACGCGAGGTGAGCGGTCACCTCAGAGCTCAATTTTAAAATTTAGCGGCGCGATGTAACAGCTGTGGTATCATTTTTGTAACATTACACCAATAAGTGGGCATTATGATATTGCGGGCCGAATGTGATCTAATCGTGCATATCTCGATAGCTTATTACAGGGAGCGCGCGGAGGCCGGCCGCCATTACGCAGTAACATGACGATTAGTGAAATGGGCGCGAGCCGGTATTGCACTACGTGGCGCAGAGTGGCGTGGATGTGGCGCAGTGTGGCGTGATCGCAATCTAATAAGATTCGTATTGATTTCCCTATCGAGAACGTAATGGGATTCACATAAGATATACTTCGAATACAAATTTGACCCGCAAATTAGATTCTGATCTGTGTCGATTTTGTACAGTTTACAGTTGAACATGGATGTATCGAGTTATAAATAAATTCGTTATCATTTATTTTTTGCGATTTTTAACGTACAAATAGGTTATGATGCGTTTATTATGTTATTTTGAAGTTGTTGATGTATGTGGATGCGCGCGCGGCGATGGCGCGAAATCAATATTTAGGCGCTCGATTAGAATACGTTCAGATGTCGGTAGCGACATCTAACGGCCACACTCTTTCATCGCGCGACGTGAACTTATCGTCAGCCGTCAGGTTCCCCTCTGTTCATTGACACGTCGACGCATAACGCATCGTAATCTTATGTTAATTATACAATTATTACCTTCTTTTGTTAATGTAAAGCACATTGATTATAAAATTTAGAAAAAATGTTCATTTAATACATTGTATAACAATGAACCAATTAGAGTTTAAAGATGGACAAAACCGTTTGAATTGCCGTAGTCGAATTGTTATTATGTTTCGTAATGTTTATGTTCATTTAGTTTTCAATAATGAAACACAGCGAAATACGTTTTTGAGTGCGCGTCGCCGATGTATCAGGGAGTTATCAAGTCCATGAGCGTCGGTCGGAATGTTTATTAATATTTATCGAACATTTAGCATTCATCGCAGACTTATTAAAATGTAAAGCTCTAATTTGTTATTGGTACCTCGTCTTGTATTTACAAGGCGCGATACCATCTCTGGTTAGGTATTGATTTGTGTATTTAACATTGACTTCTCCCTGCTTTATTTTTTTAATTTCTACCTACCCGAGTAATTCAACATTTTTTTAAGCCCACAAATCATGGCCAGTGGCTGTTAACAGCAGCAAATATTTATCGTAATAAATATACAGTAATGGTGAAATTCACAAAAATGTGTCCGCACGGTAACCACACAAAATGTGATGAGACAAGATGACCTTAAGGAGAAGAGTCGATTACGTTATCTCCCGTAATGGTATTAACGCAATTTGTTGACGAAGGAACGGGACTGGCTGCATCTTAAGGGTGAGTGACATTCGGTGATATTTAGTGGCGCGTGCGCACTGCACCTGCGTGGCACGCACACACGCGCACGCCGCGAGTGTAGGGCGCCAGGGTCAAGGACGCACCTAAACGGTTCTCATAGTAAACATTACACGAGCACGAGTTCAGCTCGTCTGATATAAAAAAATCTGACATGATAAATAGATTCGTTAATGACACATATCTGATTGGATCCGATAAGAATTTTTTCATTCTCATTATTTACATAAATGAGACAGTAATGATAGAATTTAACATTGCAACATTGTTGTAATTTTATAATAATAACCTAAATTATCATCCTTCTTCAAAAGTGAAATTAATGTCAATGTGAATAATTTAAAATTAATGCTTTGTGTCAAAGCAGTTCTTTTTGTTGCCTTCCAATATAAATACAATTTCGCTACAATTCTTTCTGATAAACCAATGAATCACATAAATATAATGACATCTAATTAGATCACGCTGATAATCATACTAGTAGGCTATATGCAATGATAAAAGAGTATCAGCCTGGACCTTAATGGCCAGTACCTACAATACATATGTACATATGTGCGCGCGAGCAGGCAACGTCCGACGGCGCGCGGGCCCCAGCTCGCACCGCTTTCAATACACTAATCATGGACTTCTGATCTCCATATCGATGTTAAGCTTCACACGTACGCTTCGGTTCAACGCCTAAATACCTACACGTATCGTTTGGTGGCTCATTGCTCGTGTTAATTGACCAACGCGTTCGCGCTGTGATCCTTCTTCACTCGTGCCTACCGCGTTGCGTACTACTTAAGCCGTCACGGCCCAAATTAGTTGAATGTACGAAACATTGACGAATAACGCATTACTGTTAGTAACTGATACATATTTTATACATTTTGCCTTTGTATACCGTAAAAATAGAATTTGTAAATGCAACAATTATAAACTGCGACTATTTTTATAACGAAATCCGACCGTCCGATTTGCTAGACTCCACTTGATCCGTTCATTTCTTTACAAATGTACATTGCGTAATAATTCTCATTATTATCGAGATTACCGCGGTCCTGCTTGCGACTTGTTGAGTCATCGTTAATTAAAAATGTTCAAAACGCCGATATAATGTAACGACGCGACGCACCTAATTAATCACAATCACAACATTATAATTGCGCGTAATTGAATATGTGCAAAAGTGTACCTCGTAGTGCTGTATGGATTTATGTATCATTATTTTTTGACAGCTCGATTTTATTTAACGCATCGAGCCTACAAAAAAACACTCGGGCTCAAGAAAAGGTAATGTGATATAAGTCGGTAAATTAACTAAATGTATTAAAATTCAACTGAGTCTGACAACTGTAAGTAGATAATCAGTAGCTGTACATGTGCGCACAATTAAAGTATATTAGTTCAAAACAAAGAGCAAATTACGGGTCTCTACACGAATGTTACACTAATTAGCCGAGATTACAGCCATTATGTCAGTTCTGCTCGTTGTCAAAACAATTTCCGTTTCCCCTTTTACCAAAAGTTAGACGCACTTTACAATTTATTAATATAATATAAACGTCAGAAGCGTTTCACATTTAACACCTATGAATCCGTTTGTAAACGGATTGAATTATTCTATACGAAACTAGGGATCATATGATTTAACAAAGCGGTTGTCCGGCATCGCGCTGGACGTATTAGTACTTTTGTCTCATTTTGATGTATGACGAGGTAGTGACGCCGGCGTGGCGCGCGAGATGCTCGTACGTCGTAAGGCAGCCAGAGACCGCCAGTGTGCGAGCCGCGCGCGACCCGTTACGTTTTAATTACCGGATCAACCGCGGGCTAATTATTAAAATTAAATTCAAGTAGGTCGTAGATGAGCTGATACCACTGCTAAGGCTAATGAGTATTCATAATTAAGGAATGTCTATTAACTCTACTCGGATAAAAGACTTTGCTAATAGTTGTAGGTAGGTACTAGGTTGGCAGAAGCCATACATTGTGCCTCTAATTCAGGGGGTTGTTCGACCTTTAAAAAGCTATTAAAACAGACCACTGAAAACAATATGAATAACCTGACTTGAAACACGAGCAACTACTGTATAAACATCTAGGTTAAACCATACAAATAAATAAAGATATAATTGTTAAGTTCAATGATTTTCAACAACTTTTTAATACTGTAGACTCTAGCATACCTATATGTCTCTTATAATTGCCAGTAACATAATTAGGCATAATATAAGTAACGTCTATTCGATTATGAATTGTTCCGGAATTAAGGAAAATTTTGCAAATAATGTCGGGGGATGGTTTGTGGCATTTTATATATAACATCATTATTTTCTTTTCGTTGGTTCTTTTCGTTTCGGACAGGAGCTTACATATTATGTCTGTACCTACAAGCTAAAATGATTACTGCAGTGATTTCTAATTTAAAACTTAATTTTGTGTTTGTAATTTTTATTTTAATTTAAATTATAAATTCAGTTCATCATTTTGCCGTTATTATTAACATATTATATTCGTATCCACCGTGCTTTGTCATGTTCAAAGAGTGGACAAAAAATATTAATGTAATATATTAGCAAATGAAAATTTCGTAATGTATTTCAGCATTCGCCTGTACATGCAGAGTAAATAATTGTAACTTGTTTTTAGTCAGAATATTTAAGTCAGAAGTCTTCGCAAATGGCGGCCATGTATGAAAATAATTTTGAATGTAGAATAGATATATTTGGCACTCGGTAGACTTTACATAGTGGCATGAAAATACGTAACATCACGCGCGTTATCCCCAAAAAGTTAAGCAGTGGAGTGTAGTACACTCTCACGTTTGACCACTTACATTTACGTCCCACTATGGAATAGGTGGTGAGCCCATTGTCATACCCCGGGCACGTTTCCACACTGCGACCCACAACTAGGAAATCTAATTTAGAAAATCTAGTAGTGCTCGACCCGGGATTTGAATCCAGGTATGGCATGAAGGCATAGTAATAAAAACGATTAATATTAATCTATCCTATGTAGTTTCTAAGTCATTTGAAAGATCTCAATTCATTTTATGCGAATTATATTCCATCTGCAATTTGGTCTATCATACGTTTCGACACATACATACATAGTACATACATACAAACATACGTCGCTGATACCAACAAACGCATCATTTCAATGGCACATTCTGAAGTTCCCACAGTTCGGGCAACGTAATGTAATGTTTACAAATATTAATTGCGCTCGTCTAATCTTTCGATGTGTTTGTGAAGTGTAACGCTTACAACTTGCATAATTAAGTTGAAATACACAATAGTTAATTTTTTGTTTTATCACCGACTGTGCACTAAATAAGTCACTTCTAGGCGTATTGCGAATATTATCCGTAGGCATCTACAAGCCCAAAAGAGTTATGGTTAGAACTATGGGCCGTACGCGCAGAGAAGTAATTACATATATAATTTTTAAGAATAGTAAAACATTCTAACGGTATTCTTTTAGATTTGTATCCAATAAATTAAATTCAAATAGTCTCCACACATAATATTATTTTTTATAAAAGCATTTGCTTATAATCAACTATTTCAAAGACCCATTACGACACCGCTCAGTCTACCCCTTTCGAATATACAGGCGTGATGTTATTTTAAAAAGTGCTTGTCGTACTTTGCCGTACTTATACCAATCGTACTAAAGTACGTGTGCTTTATAAATCCTGTCTTTGTAAAAGAAATAAATGTTTTGGTAAACAGTTTTTGTCCACTTACAAGTAGCGCGTGCTCGACCCCTCGCGAGGGGTTGAAGGGTTGAGGGTTGAAGTGATTTTTTATATCCCTTATATGCCTTTTAATAAATATCTGAATCCGAGGAGGATGTCGATAAACATGTGTTACTTCAGTTTAAACTTTACCTTTTGTGATCCGGGAAAAGCTCTTTAGATATCGACAACATAATATCCCGCCTTTACTTCCCAGAAGGGGTAAGCAGAGGAGTGTATTACTCTGACGTTTGTTATATATTGTATGTATTATATATTTTGTTATATAAATGTTTTTCATGTCTAATTTAGTGTTGAAATATGACGACATGCAAATTGAATTATTATTTTTTTCTGAACTAGTATTAACTACTTAAAAGGTACAACATATAAGTTTTTGAAATGATACCAGAGGATGTATTGAATTTGTTTAGTTGCAGTATATTGTGATTTTATTAATTACACTCACATTAAACATTCACAAATAATTAGTCCTTATTTCATTAACCAATTGAATAAAACTATTGCTACCTTCAAAACTGTTCAGGTCTCGTGAGGAACCACTCCGCCAGTACTCAGGGCCATGCCGTCCACGTGAAGGACGGACGCGACTTCATTACCCTACACGAGTATATCACGAACATAAATGAATGTTTGTTTGCGTCTCACGACGAACATTCCACAGTATTCAAATAAATGATGATTATAATAACCCTTACTATGCAGTAGTGTGGTCTAAAGTCGCAATAGCGGTAACAGCATTTACGTAAACTAATTATGTTGTTTTATGGGCTCACTTGTCCCCTCGCTTTTTTGTTGCGTGAGCGGTATTTGATGCACATTGCGGTGTTAAATTTTTTCTAAGAAGGGTAAATTGGTTAATAATAATAAGTTCACCTTGTTACATTTGAATTTGGAACCGTAGTTCGCAGGACATTATCTGTGTATGGACATTAGAACAGTAAATCAATATATTTCTAAACAGACTTCTAATTACATTACATGGGTATATTAAAGCATTGGTACGACTTTGTTTATTTAAAAAAAAGTAACATCATGCCTGTAACCCCCGAACAGGTATGCAGAGGAATGTAGAACATTCCCACGTTTCACCAGTTACGTTTACGTCCCACTATGGAATAGGTAGTGAGTTTGTTAACATACATCGGGCATATGTATGTTTATTAATATAAATATTTATACATATTTTTTTTCAAATTTAAATTCAAATATCATTTATTCAAAATTGGTTCATTAGAACACTTTTTGTAAGTCAAAATGTTATAATATACAGTATAAGTAGCTACAGCGTTGAATTTAAGAAATATATTATTTATTATTAGGTATATGTCAAGCTGGATCCCTGCGGGGTAGGCAGAAGTCAATCGTAATTAAAATATTACAATAAATAACAATTAAAACCCAACGCCCCTAAGTTCATCTATATTCACTTGGAAAAGATTGCGAATCTCGTTTTCATGTCCAATTAATCGGACAGGCGTCCGTCAGCCTTCGCTCGTTTATTTCCGCCGGCGACCGCGCGAGCGACGCGGAACAATTACAGTCGCGCAGCTGCTGTGCTGCGGCAAGCTACACCATGTTAATATTAAAATACTAATCTAAATTTAATCATGTTCATTCTAAACACTGAACTAAATTAAATCATGCTCATGCACACACACATACACACACAAACATCGTACATTAATTATTGTACATACTGTAAATTCACCCATAAATTAGTTTGTGTAGTGCATTTAAATTCAATTCCCAGACCTAAAATATATTTATTATCTCATCGTGCTATTTTTTTAAGTACATACCTATATAAACAGGTGTAATTAATCTATATGTCGCAAATAGATAATTTTAGTAGTCAAATCACTAAGCTGATTATCACAATAAAGAATTTGTTATTAATATTATACTATGTTTGGGACGTGCGCGCCAGAACGACGGAGTTCCGCTCGGCAGCCTATTGCTAATTGGTTTTACTCCATTTATAAAATTATAAATCTGTAAGACGGTTCCCGCGCTTCTGATCAATATGTAGGACTCGTAAGCTGCCTTAAACGTACATAATATTGTAAATTTTTTGTAAAGTATATTGTAGGTATAAGTATATGTGTATATATTCCGCACTTGGCCAGTCTGAAGCTGTTTTGGTCAATAAACTTTAAATATATCATACTTTTCTTTAAAATATTGACATTTTTTTTTTAATTCTTAACCGTTTTACGCAGAGTACGGTTCGAGAACACTAGTATTAATAGTCTCTAGGTGCAACGGAACTAATTAAACCCTAAACACGTTTTAATCGTCATTTGAGTAGAATTTTTTTTATATCGAAATTTGAATACGATGGCAACCCAGTATCACTCACTCGCCAATGGCGGTGCTTCAATAAAAAAATAATCCAGATTACTTTTTGTCATACTAATTGGAGATGTCACAACTTGAAAGGGACGGGGTGTATAAAAAATGTATTAGGTACATAAAATTGATAAACAAGGTGCTTTGGTGTCAGTACGTCGTAATATGAGAAGTGCTGGATGTGAACGCTTAATAGCAGGTGTGGCAATGTCGCCTTGTTTTGTTGTGCATTTAACGAAAAAAAATACATTCACTTGTTTCTTTACGTTTGTTGTGCGTTGTGTTTACCGTTATTTTTGCGTTTTCTATGCCTATCCCTTCGAGAAATGCAGGAGTGATGATATTTTGTAACACCTAACAAATGTCACCCCAACATAATTAAAGACTTCCTTAGTACACCTTCACTGCTGAATGCTGTCCAAACAACTCAGTCAGCGTAAAGTCTATTGGAGTTGATTTATTATACATCGATGCCGTAAACTGACATCGCGTTTAACATCAAATAGATGACTTGCCCGTTAGCTTCTGACGTAAAAAAAACCCATAAAAACCACGAGAACCGGGATGAATTACATATGTAACTGGTAAAAGAGTGCATTGCAAAACAAATTAGTATAATAATATTGATGTTACGAACCCTAATGCGCATTGAAATAAGGACAATAGCCCTGTTGAAGCGGAGCGAAAGCGGTAATATTGGAAATATATAGCGGTGGAGACAGAATGCGCCCTGCTGTCGACGTACCCTGATATGTTTTATTTACTTATTCTTTTGTAAAATATGTTTAGATACAGTCAGCAGAATATAAACAATAAGTCCAAATGTATACTACCTTTACAGAGATGTTACACAATATTTTAATGTAACACAAAAAGGTGAGATTAAATTTGTCATATTAGAATTATAGAACTTGTAACATAACAAACTTACGGTTATATTTAATTTTTCATTACCGCACTAATTAATGTTTTAGTTATTTCAATAATATTTGTCTATTACAGTCATATATATTTATTAATAAAACCTTAAAATTCCATGTACACAATTGCATTTTAAATGATACTTATATTATTTATTTCATATTTAGTTTTTTGTTGTGGAGTAACTAGTTATGTGTAGACATGCCGATTTTTTCTTTTTGCCAAAACTAAGGGACCTTTCACAAACTCATATGGAGATTAAGTACAGGTACAAGCTTAAGTATGTACGTAGAAAAATTACATTATTATCAATTGATATTGCCTAAAAATCTCTGTTAAAACTTCATTGTTGAGGTATGTGTATGAATATTTTAATAGAAATACAATAAATATAGAGAATAGGTGATAAATAAATACTGACGATCTAATGAGAATAGATAAATATTGAAATTGAATGTGACATACTAATAAAATATTTGAATATTGAAAATGTAATTCAGAAATTCACGTCCCATACGGGGTATTGTTTACAAAAAGCAAAATACATTGTTTTTGCTTTGTCTCATAATAAAAAATTCATTGCTGATGTAAATATTATCATAATAATTGTGTGCGTTCAAGTCGAAGCGCCAGGTCTCGTCTCTAATGAGATTATAACGACACGGTATCTGAGGCGGAGACGCGGTGGTCGCGGTAACCTTTGCTCGCTTATTAATCGCCCGCGTACTATGATGCGGTCATTACGTACGAAGAACGGTACCGCCGGCAGGACGACGCGGACCTCCGCACACAACCTACACTAGATCCATGTGATTGTATACAAGTTAATATTAAATATTTTTACATCATAATTAATGTGTTACTATTATTAGTATTCTAATATATAAAGTTATGAG